>JANAVB010018797.1:4439763-4620216 GCA_029216955.1 Iris pallida
TATACTATACAAGTCCCCCCAACCTCCTAATTTTAACTCTAGTATGTATATAATTTCCTAAATTTTCTCTCCTTCTCTCCTAATTTTCCTCAAAGTTCTAGAAAGCCCCCCTTCCTCCTCCTAAATCAACCAATGTTTATCAAATTACTAATAGAGCTAGAAAGAGAAAATAATATCTGAATTGTGATAAAAATGAATGAAATATTATTTATTTACGTAGGTCCAAAGTGATCAAAATATTCCATAAATATATTTTTTTTTGGTGGAAATATTTTGATTTGGATACCTTTTCTAACAACCTTAAAAACTATGATGGAAAATTATTTTGGTAAATATACCCTCTAAATAACTTATTATGGTTGTTTAGGAGGGGGTATTGACCAGAATAACTCCCCAAATAGATATTAGTAGATTATTTTACCATAATACTCCTCTACATGTAAAAGCAATCATTGTCAGGGATGGAGGGGGTGCTACGTTTGCCTAGGGGCTTGAATCTTGTTATTGCCGGGAACGCCGGGACACGCTTTTCGATGGAAAAATACAGAAACTAAAACAGTTGTAAAAACAATGTTTCAAATGCAATTACTTAAAGAAGGTTTTGCAACAGAGATCCAGAAGGATTCTGCAAATTACGAGATCTAAAAAGATATCGTAATTCACGAATAATCTAAAGAGATTTTCGTGATCGTAGCAAACTGGCAGTAGTGCCTTCTAAAAAGAAGATACTGACAGAACTGCTAAAGGCAACAGAAGGGTGACAGGCGAGAAATGGAATTGCTGGAGTGAATGATCACCGTTGCTCAAAGCTTTATTCGCCCTCTGCGAACAGCTTCCAGGAACCAGCAAGGTTGACGAAAAACCTTGGAACACTCCTGCTCTTCTGACTCCTCGGAAGACGACGAACTCCTCTGGCAATGGCTCTACTCTTCTCTCTCTCTGTTTCTGAAGTAACAGAACCCACGCGTACTAAAAAGTACTAGTATTTTTGTTAAAAAAACACGCTCACTACTCTGTTGTGTTAAAGAACACTTAGAGTTTTCTTCCTGGAATTCTGATTTCTCCAACACTGAGAGAGAGGAGAGAACCTGCATATATAGCCCACGGGACGGTTGCCAAGCAGTTGCCTGAACTTCAGGATAGTGGCTGAACCACTCCTGAAAGTACAGCAACTGCTGCAACCGTTCCCGCTCTAATATGCAGCCAGCCATACACACATACGCACTCTACGCACACTGCGTACGCTGCGCACACTGCGCACTCTACGCACGCTGCGTACGCTGCGCACACTGCACGTACTGGGCGTACTGGGTCGCGTACTGGGCTGCGTAACTGGGCCAGCGTAACTGGGCTCGCGACGATGCTGACGTGCTAAGTGCAAAGTGTGCCAACAAAATGCCACATTACGCCTCATGAACCCGAGCCCGAGTCCGAGTCCGAGTCCGAGTCGCTAAGCTCCTACGGAGCTTAGCTCCATGGAAATAAATTTCCAAGAGCAAAAAGCTTACAGCTTCTTAATTGTTGATTAAGCCTTTATACCATTAATAATTAATCCCACATGGCACACACCCATGTGCACTACGTATGCATCTCCATAAAGAGCAAAGACTCATATATATGGAGATACACATTCCTTTCTAGCCGATGTGGGACTAAAAACCAAAACTAAAGGCTAAAAACCCAACAATCCCCCACATATCTCTATATATATGAGTACGAGTGTTCCCCACAGTAACTGTCCATTATACTTTTAGGATAGATGCCACTTAAGACTTGAATCTTCCCACGTAAGTCAAAAATCAAACTATAATACAAGAATGGACTAAGCCTTGAATTCTGCATCATAGCTGAAATTCTTTCTACTCACATAATGTAGTTACATGTGCTTCTGGCTGCACATTTAAGGCCGTGTGCCAGCCTAGTTTCAGTGTATAATATTGGGCGTCTACAAGTTTACCCTCAAGAGACGGCCTGATGTCTCTTTGTCCATACACTATAGGTGAGTTCTTTATTAAAGAGACATGGCATGAAGCGTCCAACGCTTCCTTTACGGTGCTACGCCGCTATGACATGGCCTTAAGCCGAGGACCTTACCCCGAATCACCGGAAACCTCATCGTAGTGTCATACTACCCGTAGCATGAGGTCTAGCCCCTTTGTAGTGCCAAACTACCCAGCATGAAGCCTTACACTTCTGTGTGGTGTTACGCCGCTACGACATGGCTTGCAACGCCGAGGCTTTATCCCTAGCCGGGTTTACCTCATTGTGGTGTCGTGCCACCCGTAACATGAGGAATACCTCCTCTTTGTAGTGCTGACTACATCCCTCTTTAATTCAATATACAGCATTAAGCCAACTGCCTATTTGCGGTGCTATGCCGCTGTGACTTGGCTGACATAGCCGAGGCTTTACCTCCTTCGAGAACCTCATGGTGGAGTCACCGCCACACATCGTATGGAGTCACACTCCTTGTAGTACTGTGCTACTATACTTCCTGTAAAGCATACCAGACATTCCAAATGCCTGAGAACTCATTAAGGCATTTAAGCCAACCTCCCACAGGACCAGTTTTCCGCAGAAAACAACAGTAGACAACAGTGGTTATAGGTCCGTAATCTCTCCATGCCCAATAGAACATGTACCCACCGTTCCTGATATTCTTCCGATTAGTGGTCCTCCCTTGAACCAAAAGCTAGATGCCTAGTAGATAAATCTTTGAACTAATAGCATAAAACTTTATGGTAGGAATGCAATAATACAATATCAGAATGCCTTCAAGCCCATTTTACAAGCTGTGTCATCGACCAGCTGGCGCTTGAGGCCCTTGGTGAACGGATCCGCCAGGTTCTTCTAACTCCGAACATCAATTACTGCAATAACACCTCTCTTGATAAGATCGTGTACTGCCCTGTGCTTCAACCGCACAGTCCTCTTCTTTCCGTTGAAAAGGTCATTTGATGCCATCGCCGCAGTCGCCTGGTTGTCGCAGTATATCGGTATCGCCGGTATTTGTGCCCCAACCACTGAAAGATCATACATGAGCTCCCGAAGCCATTCAGCTTCCTCGACTGCGGTATCAAGTACAAAGAACTCAGATTCCATGGATGACCGCGAGAGCATAGTCTGCTTCTTCGACTTCCACGATATAGCAGCTCCACCCATTGTGAAAATGTATCCACCTGTGGACCTCTCGCTCTCTACCTCTGAGCACCAACTGGCATCACTGAAGCCTTCCACTACCGACGGATCTCTGCTGTAGTACAGTGCATATGTCTGAGTCTTCTTGAGATATCTCATCACCCGTTCCACAGCTTTCCAGTGTTCAACACCTGGATTGCTCGTAAAACGACTCAGCATTCCCACGGCGAAAGCTATGTCAGGCCTTGTGGCAGTAGTAGCATACATCAAACTCCAGATTACGCTTGCATACTCCAGCTGCCTGACGCTTTCCCCTGAATTATGCTTCAGCTTCAGATCGCACCTGTACGGCGTATCGATCCCTGGAAGATCCCGATACCCATAACGAGTGATCATTTTCTCAATATAATGAGACTGTGACAGTGCTAGTCCAGTGTCTGTCCGGATGATCTTGATCCCTAAGATCACATCAGCTTCCCCCAAGTCCTTCATACTGAACTTGCTTGAGATGAATTTCTTTGTCTCCGTGACACATCTAATATCCGTACCTAGAATAAGCATGTCGTCCACGTACAGACAAACGATCACACCTCTTCCATCAGCGAACTTCGTGTAAACACACTTGTCCGTATCGCTGACCATGTAGCCATTTGACCTTATAACTTTGTCAAATTTCTCATGCCACATCTTGGGAGCCTGTTTAAGACCGTACAAGGATTTTACCAACTTGCAGACTTTGTCTTCAAGACCCCTGATGACAAATCCCTCTGGCTGTTGTATGTAAATTTCTTCGGTCAGCTCGCCATTTAGGAAAGCCGTATTCACATCCATCTGATGTATCACCATCTTATGTATTGCTGCGAGAGCAATCAACATTCTGATGGTGGTCATCCGGGCTATTGGAGCATATGTGTCAAAGTAGTCAATCCCCTGCTTCTGAGAAAACCCCTTGGCTACCAACCTAGCCTTGAACTTGTCAATAGTTCCGTCTGCTTTCATCTTCTTCTTGAAGATCCATTTGCATCCGATGGGTTTCGCTCCTTCAGGAATATCAACCAACACCCAAGTGTTATTTAAGGTGATGGAATCAATCTCATTGTCAATCGCCTCCTTCCAGAAAACTGCGTCTCTGGTCTTCATTGCCTCATCATAGGTAAGCGGATCTGCTTCCACATAATAGGTGACAAAGTCACTTCCGAAGTCCTTCGGCCTCCTCACATGCTTAGCTGACGGCTCAGCTTGTTCTGGTTCAACCGTTGTTTCAACAACAACATCTTCTTGGACCACATCTTCATTGAAGACTTTAGTCTCTTGTGTACCCTCATTATTCTTCGGAACATCCGGAAGAACGATATTCTTGTGCCTTGCAAACATATTTTTAAAATATTCTGCATCGCGAGATTCAATGATATGATTTGACTAAATATCAAGAAATCTCCGAGCATCACTCTTCTCGGCATACCCCAAGAAGATCGTCTTTGTAGTCCTTGTCCCAAGTTTCTGAATCTTTAGATCTGGAAGTTTGACATACGCCAGACACCCCCACACTCGAATGACATTCAAGTTAGGTCTGACCTTGAACCAGAGTTTATGAGGAGTAACGTCTGAAGTTGCATGAGGCACTCTATTTAGAATATAAGTGGCCGTCAATGCAGCTTCTCCCCAGTAGCACTTAGGAAGGCCAGCAGTCAACAACATTGAATTTATCATTTCTGTCAACGTCCTATTCTTCCTCTCAGCTACTCCGTTTGATTGAGGAGAGTACGGAGCCGTAGTCTCATTGACAATTCCATGTTCCTTACAGAACGATGCGAATTCATGAGACCTGTACTCCCCACCTCGATCACTTCTTATCCTTTTGAGTTGTTGTCCAGTCTGCCGCTCAGCTTTGGCTCTGAACTCCTTGAACTTCTCGAATGCTTCGTCTTTAGCCTTCAGCAAGTAGACGAATGCATACTTTGAGAAGTCGTCGATGAAGGTTATGAAATACTTCATTCCGGCCTTTGTAGAGAACTGTTTGAAGTCACAGATATCTGAGTGTACCAACTCCAGAAGATCTGTACTTCGATTAACCCGAGGAAAGGGTTTCCTTGTGATCTTCGTTTGAGCACAAACTTCATATTTCTCTACCTTACCCCCACACTTGGAGATAAATCCTAGACTAGACATTCTGTTTATTCGTTTACAATGAACATGTCCTAGCCTATTATGCCACAACTCAAGAGTATAAGCAGAAGGAGTGATTTCATTAATTATATTGGACTGATTTACAAGCTGAATCTTGAACATTCCTTCGGTATAAAAAGCTTTCCCGAAATATGTTCCCTTGATAGACATCACCATCTGGCCAGTATTGATGTCCATTCTGAGGCCTGCATTGCAGAGTAAGCCTTCCGAGATCAGGTTCTTGGCGATAGCAGGTACTTGCTTCACGCCTTGAAGCGTCAGAGACTTGCCAGAAGTCAGCTTCAGAATAACCATCCCGATCCCTAGAACTTCAGCTTGTGCTTGGTTCGCCATCACAACCGCTTCAGAAGTGGGTGTGTAGGTGGTGAACCACTCCTTACTGGAGCAGACATGGCAGGTGGCTCCAGTATCTACCCACCAGTCTGAACCAGATCCTACAGCATCAACCTTTCCAATCATAGCAATTACATTAGTAATCATTGACACTTTGCTAGGCTCACATTGCTCTGATTTCTTGGTCGATGCTGTGCATTCACTTTTGAAATGGCCCAACTGGCCACACTTGAAACAAGGCATCTTTGCCTTAGATTTCTTTGACCTGCGGCAGCATGGACTTCTCGTCCTCAAAGAGCCATTTGTGATATTTTTCAACCACAAATATTTTGCTCCTGTTCTTGTCTTCTTCGTACAGTTTTTCCAGAGACTCCCATATGTCTCTGGCAATTGGTTTCTTACTGTAGGATTCTGCTAGAGAATCCTCCATAGCATTCAGGATAAGCAACCTGCAAATGCTATTCTTCCTTCTCCACTTGGCCTGAAGTTTAGTAGCCGCAGAGATTGCGGCAGCAGACCCAGTATCTGGAACAGTAGCTTCCTCTTCAAGCAGTACGTGATCAACGTCTCTAAGTTGAAGAGTGAGATAAACCTTCCTCTTCCAAACTTGATAATGCTCTCCATCAAACTTCTCTAACTTACAGAAGTCAGTGTTTAGGAGAGAAGCATTAATATTTTCCATCGTAACAATCTTAAAGCTTTGAGATTGTTATTGCCGGGAACGCCGGGACACGCTTTTCGATGGAAAAATACAGAAACTGAAACAGTTGTAAAACAATGTTTCAAATGCAATTCCTTAAAGAAGGTTTTGTAACAGAGATCCAGAAGGATTCTGCAAATTGCGAGATCTAAAAAGATATCGTAATTCACGAATAATCTAAAGAGATTTTCGTGATCGTAGCAAACTGGCAGTAGTGCCTTCTAAAAAGAAGATACTGACAGAACTGCTAAAGGCAACAGAAGGGTGACAGGCGAGAAATAGAATTGCTGGGGTGAATGATCACCGTTGCTCAAAGCTTTATTCGCCCTCTGCGAACAGCTTCCAGGAACCAGCAAGGTTGACGAAAAATCTTGGAACACTCCTGCTCTTCTGACTCCTCGGAAGACGGCGAACTCCTCTGGCAATGGCTCTACTCTTCTCTCTCTCTCTCTGTTTCTGAAGTAACAGAACCCACGCGTACTAAAAAGTACTAGTATTTGTGTTAAAAAAACACGCTCACTACTCTGTTGTGTTAAAGAACACTTAGAGTTTTCTCCCTGGAATTCTGATTTCTCCAACACTGAGAGAGAGGAGAGAACCTGCATATATAGCCCACGGGGCGGTTGCCAAGCAGTTGCCTGAACTTCAGGATAGTGGCTAAACCACTCCTGAAAGTAGTGCGGCAACTGCTGCAACCGTTCCCGCTCTAATATGCAGCCAGCCATACACACATACGCACTCTACGCACACTGCGTACGCTGCGCACACTGTGCACTCTACGCCTAGCGACGATGCTGACGTGCTAAATGCAAAGTGCGCCAACAAAACGTCTCATGAGCCCTTGAGCCCGAGTCGCTAAGCTCCTAAGTCACACCAAGCTAAACTAGGTCATACTAGGTCATACTGGGTCATACTAGGACAACCAAGGTCAAACAAGGTCATAGGAAATCAATCCAAGTCAAACTAGGTCAATCGGGGTCAAAGGTTGACTTACAGTTGACTTTTGGTCAAAAAGTCAACTCTGGTCAACTGCACTAGTCAAACTTGGTCAATCTTATTCTAGTCAAGTCTCACTAGGCCTAACCAAGCCTAGCCTAGTATCCAAGCACAAACACAAGGTCACTAGCAACTCATTTTGCATATACCAAATATATATACATACACTACATATATACACTAGAACTTACATCCCATCTAACCTCAGCCCATATCACAAATAAATCTTCCTACCAGTTGGAGTAGTACTAATCATACAATACCCTATGTCAATATATAACTACCCTTGACACTTGGTATTCTATACTCTAACCCATTCATTAACCCCACATGTCCTACATTATTGCCTATGTATGCAATCCCACTATGGTGTCTTAGGTAATTAATATTGGTGCATATGAGGTACTAACCTACTCCCAACTGAACTGAAATGACCAAATGGTCTATCCACACTCACATTCTAGGATACCCACAAGGTATGTGTACATAGAGTTGCCATATCACTAATGGGGCTGAACTCTGAAACTGGACTAACCCCTAGGCTATGGTTCATCCTAATTCTCACCTGACTCATACATATCACTCATGCCTAATACTTAAATACACACATACATGTATCCATATACCCCATCCTTCCTCACTCCCTAGTCTTACACATGAATACACTACTTCCTTGCCTATCCACAATCATCTCTCAAACTAAAACCCTTATCCTCACCACACTCACATGTATACCCAAAATCAACTAAACATTCAATACAAATGTTCAATATCAACCTAACAGTCAAAGCCCACTGCCTCTGCCACTGCTACTGCCTGCTGTAAAAGCCAGGCTAAGCCAAGACAGGGCAAGCCAAGGCAATGCCTTGCCTGCTCCTGCAAACTCAGCCAAGGCCAATGCCAAGCCAACCAAAACCAATGCTCTGCTACAGTGCTAACCCCCAACTAAAACACACAATCACATGATCTTCACATACATAAACACAGATATATGTAGCAGGTATTCCTAATTAAATGCAATGAGGAAAAAGGAAGACTGGAACTTAAATCAATCTCATCTCAGTTCAGTTTTCTGGAATGAAAGAGGGTAGGAAATAGCATATCAGATTTAAACAGTGCAATGGGGATATGGACTTGGTCATGAAAGCAATAAATATCAGGAAATGTAGTTGTCTAACAGGAGAAATTTAGTGTGGTTGTGTGCATGTGATAAACTGTGTACACACCAAACATTATGAAAACTTGATTACAAAGCCCAACCACAATTTCCTAACTCTAAAACTAATCCAAAATAGTGAACTGACATATGAAGATGAATCAAAACCAATTTCAGATTCAGGAATCAAAACAATGTGCAATGGGTACCTGTGTGTGACAGATTGAATCTCAGGACAGGGTGTGTGTGGCTTCGTGAGGGTGTAATGTTCTCAGATTTCAACCATGTGTGTGTGTATGTGATATGAGAGTTGTGTGTATGTGATATGAAACATGAGAGTTCAGTCAAAGAATGTGGGTGAGTGGAAGGTGTGTGTTTGTGTCTATATATGAAATTTGTGGCTGTTCTCAGTTTGTGCCAATGTGCAAAATGTGTGAATCTCAGGCCATTAATTAAAAGTTCATGCATTCAATCCTCATTTCAGTTTAAAATGGAATTAAGTTCAACATTAAGCTAAACAGTGCAAAAACTTCAGGGAGTATCAGTCTACACATCAAAAGTCCATCCCATATTCGAAAATCCCATAACCTTGCTATCCTCAACCAATTCATGTAACCATCATCAATCAGTAAACTAATAAACATGTGGGAATCCTCAGTGACTTAAAACAGAATTTTATCAGTTTTAGAAGGAATTATTTCAGCATTTCAAATAACACACAGGGTATTAGATACACAGTTAGCCCTTACCATTCAAATCCCATCTCAATGTTCAAAAACTCCCTTCTTAACCCAAGAGCCAAATTGAAACGAAATATTTCATTTCCAGATACTAACAAACATGTGGGGGGTTATAAAATAGTGAAAAACATCATTTGAAACCCAACAATTACATGTAAACTAATTGATTTCTGAAACCTGGAAATAACAGTGTCAGAGCTCATGCTCGACTCATCACAATGTCCAAAACCGAATCAACACCCAATCAATTCAGCAAAATTTAAGGTACAGATGTGAGCTACCATGCATACATGTCTAGGGTGTCATTTCGTGTCCACATGAGTGGACACGAAGTGTCCAAACTGTGTCTAAACCTAAATGTCACCATGTGACTGAACTGCACATAGGCAGCATCGTGCACAGGTGCAAGGCGATCTAGGGACTCGTGTGTCGACCCTAGAGCCTCGTGCTCGTGTCCAACCCTAGGGTAGGTATAGGGCTAGGGATACAATTGCCTGTATAATGTCTAAGATGTGTCGTGTCGTGTCAGACAATGCGTATCAGAGACAAAATGTGCGTGTGTGTGTGGACAGCACAAATCAGTGTGAGGTGGATAACTTTGTGAATATGAAACCAACTCGACCTAAACTTTGTGTGTGTCGTGTCAGACATTAGGACCATGTGTCCACCAAGTGTGGAATTTAGATTTTTGTGTTAGACTGTTGTGGCTGATCTCAGTTGAACCTTAAGTTCAGATTTGGGATAGACTCTTATTTGAGTTCAGCATAATATTGATTTTGTCAGATTGATTTCGAAATATGGTTATATTCTAGATTGAGGGAAGGTTACCTGGTTTCCCTATAATTTTAGCAGTCTTGTTTGAGTTCTATTCCTGAATTCAGTGATTGATAGGATCCTTAGTGGGAAGCTTGGTTCAGGAGAAGTTCATTTATCCTGAATGAGGAAACTGCAGGAATGGTTGTTGTTTCCTTCCAACTGAATCAAGTGACACTCATAGTCGAGAGGGGACTGATGTGGTTGATATTCAATATCAGTTTGAACAAGATTGATCTCAGGAAATCCTATCAAGGGCTGATGATAAGTCATGTTCAAACTGATTGAGTGTCAGGTTTGAGACTTGAGTATCAGTTCAATTATGAACTGAACCCATAAGGAATCAAATGCTGCTGTGAACAAGTCTTTTGGAACATGGGATAAGTAACCCTGTTCTTGCAAGTTCACAATAAATGTCAGTTTGGGGAGAGGGTACCAGTGGAGATGTCACCCTATGTTGAGTAAATCCTGAGGAGAATGGGTCCATTTCCCTTCCATTCAAAGGATTTACACAAGGTTGCATAACTGGACCTGCAGCATTTTCTAGGGATGCATACCAATGTTTTTGAGAACCAATTCAGTTGGTTTCATGGGAGGAACCTGAGATACATCTCATGGTTCAGACCATTTGGTTTTCAGGAACATCTTGGGGTTCAGTCCAGATTAGCACTATAGGTAAGATTAGATTAATATTTTTCCTATTAGGGATCTCCCAAAAAACCTGGTTGGTCTATGAAATGTCCTGGTAATAGGGTGCCTGAATCTCAGTAGTACTCAGGTTCTTGGATGAGCTGAGAGGACTTAATGTCATGTGAGACTTGAGAGTCTCACTGGAACTCAGAGACTGAGATTTTCATTCTCAGAAATCTGTAGGATCTCAGGAATTAAAACCTGAGTGTCTCAGTATAACCTGAGCCAATTGGTGTAACTCCTGTGTAACCAGGAGTTTTAAACCAAGGTTCATGTGTATTTCCAGGTAGCTTTCCTGAGTAATTTCAGGAAAGTAATTCCTGTGGGAAATCAGGAGGGTGATCCAGGATTGAATTTCAGATTTTTATCAACTATATTTTAGTAAACTGTCTATAGGAAATATATAGTAGAGATTAACTTATGGGTTGTACCAATATGTAAGTATAGATTTGCAAACTAGATTCTATTTAGATTATAGATTTAACTCTATAGCAAGGTATGATAGAAGCTGGTTTTCCTAAAAACTAACTATTGTAGACTCTAACTTGATTCATGGTTAGAACTCTAGCTGTTTAGTTCAACAAGTAGGTTAAGTGAAATATAGGAAGTAATATTGAGTAGTGAGATTGGGTTTAAACCAATATCATAGCTTGTAGTAGGAATATTAAATTGCATGATACCAAGTTAGAACTAGTTTATTAACCAATTTGTACTCATCATAAATTACAGGAGATCATCCAGGGAAACAAATTTCCAAGAGCAAAAAGCTTACAGCTTCTTAATTGTTGATTAAGCCTTTATACCATTAATAATTAATCCCACATGGCACACACCCATGTGCACTACATATGCATCTCCATAAAGAGCAAAGACTCATATATATGGAGATACACATTCCTTTCTAGCCGATGTGGAACTAAAAACCAAAACTAAAGGCTAAAAACCCAACAAATCTTAGGATAGTGAAATCAAAATTGGTTTTGTTCTAAGCGTGAGAACGAACTTGGTTTATATGTTCTGGATGAAAACCATGTCGATGTCATGTTAAGACTTGATCGGATTGGGTTCGATTTTCAATAGTGAAATATGTCTCAACTGTTGCTTGACTGACAGGTTTGATTACCCAATTCAATTTTTTTTCGACCAATAGTATCCAGACTTTACTACCAAATATTTTCTAAAAAATATATTAGTGGGATAAAATCGAATCGAAATTCGGAACAAGATTGATGCTATGAATCCGTCTTTGTTATTCAAATTGACCTAAAAAAAATTAGAACAAGATGCCCCTAAGAGGTAGCCACAGGCCACCTTTCACAATCGTACATGCCATGTCAAAAAAAGGAGCTCACGAACCCTTTTCAATCAATTATCCAAGTCCAACGAGGCAATAAGCCATTGGTTCACGCCAAGCCGGGTCGGTTTGACCGGGCCGTATCTTTGACCGGATCCAAGAGAGCGGGCGGAACGGGGAGCCCAACGTGACGCTCTCCTACTGGCACGGCCGCGAAAACACCGTCGCGCTCATGGGCACGTGAGGATTAATCCCAGCCGTACAGATTGTGTGGCACGCGTCCGGCCGGAAGTCGTCCTTGGATAAGGAATAGACGGCTGGGATGCGACGTTTATGGGCTTGCCCACTTTTGTGGAGTCTCTCATAAATGTGGGCGCTTTTAATGGACATGTGAATGGCTTTAAATGATTGATGTTTGCCCACACAAAGGTGTAATCTGGCACTAGTGACACTCATACAAGACATGAAGAAATTGTTGAAATTGTTTAGATGAATATTTATTAATATAATGCATTATTTTCTTAATGCATTATGGATTAGAAAAGAACAAATTATATATTTTATTTAAAAAAAATTATATATGTAATTTATAATTGAAATTTTTTTTAAGTGAAACTATTTTTTATTATATAGCAGTCTACGTTTTCCTTTTCAAAGAAATAATAAAATTAGACTTATTTACGACTTGATACCCACTATTCCAATTTTTTAACTTGATATTCTATACATTTTTTGTAACAACTTGATACCCTGAAAAAAAATTAGGACCAAAATATTCTTATTTAAAACTTAAAACTATGTACCCCTTCCCTCCAACTCCCCCCACCCGCCCCCCCCCCCCCCCCCCCCTCCCCCCCCCCCCCCCTCCTCCTCCTCCTCCTCCACCTCCAACCACCCTTGCCCACACCTCGAAACGGCGACCGAGAGAGAAAGGGGAGGAAGGATGTGGGTAAGGGGTGGGCGGACGGGCGGGGAGAGCGGTGGCGGGGTAGCGAAGGGGGTGGGGTGGGGGCAACTGAGAGAGGAGGGGGAGGGTGGGTGTTGGAAAGATAGGAATAATTTTGTCTTTTTTGAAAAAATTGGGTACCAACTTAAAAATATTAAATAGTTTATGATTAAGTTGTCGAGTAAAAAAGTTTAAGATATCAAGTTGAAAAATTGAAATAGTTGAAGGTATCAAGTTACAATTAAACCTAAAAATTATTTGATAAAATATATTTTATTTCTTGTTATCTAAAAAGAAATTACATCAAAAAAAAGCAAAATTTTAAGAGCTTGTAAGAAATATTTGCAATCAGACTCATTTAGAAAGATGATTGAGTTGCATCAATATTGTTTAGCAATCGTCGCTTTTTGTGCTTTTTGTGTGATCATCCAGTGTGATTAGTTATAATTTATCTATCTATATATTGAGTAACGTCGAATCTGAGTGACCTTTGCAGTCAATAAGAAAAAACATTAAAGGTCTGGCTGGGTGACAAAAGAGCTATTATTTCTTCTATTTTATGGTGAAAGTTGGAAGACAATGGGTCAAAAAAGCATACAATACAGTGTACATAAAAAGTTTCAAGCTTTTAACCAAATACTTTTAAAAAAAAACTATATTTTTTGCGTCCTATAAATGAAAATTTTAAGTTGTATGAATTTTTTTATTATGTTTTAGTTACTTTCTTTAATAATTTGTAGTATAAAACTGTTTAAATAGTTACATATGAATTTTAATTACGTATCAAAATTTTAATATCATGTATCCTAAATTAGTAATTAGTTAACTTGTAGGAGCTCTGAACTTAACTAGCTGTTGTGGTCAGCGATGAGAGATATAACTTCCTTGGCTAGACGGAAGGTCTCGAAAACGAATCACGAAAATGATGTGGATGTCGGTGTGTGAATAAAAATTAGGAACAATGGACTCAAATGATATGCAATATAGCGTACATAAAGTCTCACACGTTACGTTAGGCATCTAAAAAAACATGTATCTGTTCATGAAGATTTTGAATTCTGGAGACCAGAATATATGAAAAAAAAATTCACTTAACACAATTTCCCTAAATATAGACAGTATATAGATTAATTTCTACTACTTCTTTTGCATATCATCAAGCATTCAACCTTGATCAGTGAACAATATATCAACTGTCATGTCATAATCAATAGATGATAAACAACAGTGAAGGGATAATATTTTTTTATTTTTTATTTTGAAAAACCTATGTCTTGTATGATGTTAGTACTCCAACACTAGTCCTATTATATATGGCCAACCAATTATTCTTGACAGACTGACATTATAACTCCTAATAATGACCCCAAAAAAATCAACACAGTTGAATAGCGATGATGCATGATTGAACTCTCATAATTCATTTTCCTATCATGCAAAATTTATTAATATCTGCCCTTATTAATTGGCATGCAGTACTGCTACAACAAATACCAGCAAGACTTAGCTCATCATCACCACTGTTGCCATGAAATTAAGCAACACTTGCTTATCATGTGACCTTGACACTTTCTTGTAGCATCCCTCATCTTGATCACTCCTCTTCAATTTTTTCTATAAATAATTCAATATGGGACATGTATGACATGATGAATTATATATTATCTCCCATGCATGCCATGAACATAGTTTAAAGAGAATATATATATATATATATATATATATATATATATATATATATATATTTTAAGAAATGGTTATTTGTGGTGAACTCGTCTCCACTGAGACTCGAACTCCCGACCACTTGGGCCGTATGCATCTCTCTTAACCATTAGGCTAGAGGTCATTTGCTATATATATATATATATATATATATATATATATATATATATATATATATTTTTATTATTTTAAGTAATTGTGGCGAACTCGTCTCCATTGGGGTTCGAACTCCCGACCACTTGGACCGCATGCTAGTAGGGTCGGATTGAGCAAGCATACGAGCCAAGTTATGAGCTTACCGAATTGTAAGTCCTTCGTGATGAGTTGTAAGTCCTCCAGAGTCGAGTTAAGTAACCATTAAGGTCAAGTTGTCTGAATTGAGTCATTGCAGTAGCAAAAGAAGTGTGTGTTAGGATCATCTGATCCGTCCCAGATGATTGTTCGCATTTAAAAACGAAAAAGGGAAGGAAAAAAAAAAATAATACCCCACAAAGAGACTAAAACAAGAAAATGTATGCATTGAACAAAAAATATTTTGTAATGTTACAAAGAAGTTTAAGAGGGAAAAAAAAAACTCTCTTTCAACTAAAACAAAGACTTTGAGAAAGGAACAAAAAAGAGTGCAGACGAATTTCCATTTTTGAGTTCACATCTATACAAACCCACAGCCCCTTGCATGCATTTGATGTCTTCTTCTTCTCTCCACTCCCTCAAATAATTCTGTGACAAGTATTCTTTTCTAGTCTACATGAAGTCACTTACGTCCAGTAAGTCGGGGACTTGGAACTTGAGGAGCTGGCTGCAGTAGCTGTCCTTCTCGTCCTCGGTGCTGGTGGTGGCGCTGTTGAAGTTATACGTCGTCGTTGTCGTCGACGAGGAGTTCAGCTGCGTCGCCGGGCTCGAAGCTGGCGTCGACAGGACCGAAGCCGCCAGGTTGTAGCCCCCGAAGCACGCCGGCGCGAAATCGTGCGCCAGTGGCTCAAGATGATTCTCGTAGCCAGTAGTAATATTGGCGGCGGGCGCCGGCGCGAGAAGGTTCTCCGAGAAGTTGCTTTGGATTGCTCCGTTGTCGTACCACCACATGCCGCCGGCCTGATGGTCGTCGTGGGCTGCTGGTGGTTGGAACTGGCCCACATTGGCTTGCTGTTGCATCATGAGCAGCTGCGCGTCGTTGAGGAACTGAGCAGTGGACGTGGCGCAGGAATTGCTTCCTTGGTAGCTGTTGTTGTTGAGTTGGATGCTGTCGGACTGTTGGCATTGGTTTTGGTTCGACGAGGTCAGGAGATTGGAGGCGATCCTCAGGAGCTCCGAGCTGACCAAGGGTGGTTCGACTCCGCCGCCGCCGCCGAGGAATTGTCGGGAGACGTCGAGCTGGGCCGTGCTGTAGAGGCTCGGGTTGGCGAGGAGCACGGAGAGGTCGAGGAGGTCGAGGCGGGGGCTGTGGGTCACCGGGTCGATCCCCATCCGGAGGAGCCTCTTCCGGATGTGGGTGTTCCAGTAGTTCTTGATCTCGTTGTCGGTCCTCCCCGGCAGCCGAGCCGCGATGGCAGACCACCTACAATTAAGAAACAAAATCATGGTTAGGAAATTAACTTTGAATTTACAACAACAAAAAATTGGCATTTTGCAATTGATTTAATTTCGTATATAATTAGAAGGTTGGATTTTTTTTTTATTTAAAATCAATATAGAATATAGAATGATCAAGACAATTATAATCTTTCTTTTCTTCTATTTTTTTTTGACTCAAAAGGAAGAAGTGCTTCATTTCAACCTACGCTAGAAAAAAATCAACTTCTATGTATTTATATTTATTTATTTTTACTGTTTTGGGATGAAAAGAACTAAGTATTAAACAATTGATCTAGCTAATAGAAACAAGTTTGAAACTCCTAATCATATAAACAAAGTGGACACTGACACGCCACCGAAATCTAAACAATGGGACGCTGACACGTGGTACTCACTTGTTCCCCAAGATGCTGTGGAGTTGGATGATGGTCTCCTCCTCTTCGAATGAGAACCTGCCCCTCTTGATATCCGGCCTCAGGTAGTTCGTCCACCGGAGCCTGCAACTCTTCCCGCACCTCGCGAGCCCTGGATAATAAAACAAAAAAACGTGTATTCTGTAAGGATTCATTTCGATTTCCGTAAGGATCAGCGTTATCGTTGTTAATGAATCGAGTACTTCTACTACTACTCACCAGCATTCTTGGGCAGGGTTCGCCAGCTCCCGTGGCCGTGCTTCCTTATGTAGTCTATGAGCTTCTGGTCCTCCTCGGCGGTCCACGGCCCCTTCTTCAGCCCGTTCTTCTCGCAACACGGCGCTCGGCCCATATTATGTTAATCACTCGAGCTCAACGAGTTAACTAATTTGTTGTTGATTGTAATTAATTAATTGAAGGAGAAGAAGAAGAAAGTTGAATTATGGAAGGGAAGTGGGGGCTGGTGTTGTATATATAGGGGAGGGAGGAGGTCCGAAAGTCAAAATGATTCGGTGCCGGCCATTGTTTAGCTCCTTGGCCACGTGTCCCCCTCTCTTTCACCTTTTTGGGGTTTACTCATTACTGGATGTCCTTCATGGGAGGGGGGATTAAAAATCCCTAGAGAGAGACTCTCTCTTTGTCACTAGCTGGCTGGCGTTGACCAAGCAGCTAGGGAGTGGTGACACGTAGCGGCGTTCACGGTGTTCTTGCTTGTTCTGCATGGCTTCGGCGACCGGCTGGTGTGAGTCTGGAGTGGTACGGCTACTGCTGCTGCTGCTGCTGCTGCTGAGTGTGTGGTTTCTCACCTGCGAGTACACTATAATACTATACGTGCATGTGTCTAAATTTGTAGTTTGTTTATTATGTGTCCGTCGACAAGGAAGAGTGGCTACGAAATGAGTGGCACAGCCGCACAGAGAAGCTAGCCTGATTTCTTTGACAATCACAATAGCAAAAGTACAGCACCCTAAAGTGTAATTTCATGCGTGTCACTTTGTAAATAGAGTTCGACTACGCAAACAACAGAGAGACGAATTTTTCTGTTAGCCTTTTTTTTAAGACAAAAAAAAAATCGAAATAAAATGCATGTAATCCAAGGTTATACGAGTTATAAAAATTAGGAACTCACGAGTTCCTGTAAGATTTTTTTGTGGTAAAATGCGATGGAATTAACCATCCACAACATAAAACATTAAATTTTATTATTTTTTTTAATATTAATTTAACAATATGTAGGTAACGTTTTTGATAATCAAATTTACCAAATGTATAAAAATGTATATATAATTCACGTGTAAAAGTAAAGAAAAGGGGAAAAAGACTTGTTGCTTATCTTTATAAACTGGGTCTATAGCTATAGCCCACATGTACACATTAGAGAGATTATATATATATACACACACACACACACACACACACACACACACACACACACACACACACACACGAAAAGCTTCAATTCCTAATCAAGAAACTCTATCAAGTAAAAAACCAAGCATAATTGATAGTATGTTTTCTGAGAACAGACACAATCCATACGTACATCCTCTGTTGAAACATGTTTTCCTCATTTAGGGCCTGTTTGGTTGGGCCCAACTGAGCTGAAAGTTGAGACTTTTGTGGAATTTTATCAGATCTGAAGGGAGTTTTATTGTTTGGTTCGGCTGAGCAAATGGACTTAAAGTCCATTGATTGGACTGCGGAGCAGTCCCTGTCTCCTCCGAAAACTCAAATTTGAGTTCCGGCCATTTCTTGTTTGAAGTCCATGAAAGTGGAGGAGAGAGACTCTTGATCTCCCGAGAAGTGGTTGCTGTCGAAGAGTTGGGTCCGCTCTTCCGCTGTCCTCTGCAGTATCTATTGGTTTTCCTCCCTAATCTAGTTTTTTTTTTTCCGGATCTAGTAATTTTCTGCTCATTTCTTCCCATTTTTTTCCCGATCTAGTAATTTTCTTATAGATCTTCCATTTCTTCTAATATTTGCTTATGGATCTGTCATTTTCCTCCGAATCTAGTGATTTTTCTCCCCAATATCTGTCGATTTTGTTTTTTCCTGTATAAATCTGTCATTTTGTTATAGGTCTGTCAAATTTTCCATTATTTGACAAAAATTTTCCAACAAAGATGGAGAATATTATTTGATCTGTCAAATTTCCAATTATTTTACATATGAAATTTTGTTTTGGATGTTTATAATGGGTCGATTTGGTTGGAATGGTAAAAAATATTGTGTACATTTTGTAGATTTTGAGGCCAACAAGTTTATAGGGTTGCCCGAGAGTTTCTGGGAACATGTATCATATATGCTGGGAACATGTCATCTTGCTGCGAACATGTATCATATTTGTTGGGAACATGTATCATATTTGCTGAAAAAATATAATCTTGCAAAATTATGAATCAGTTTGCCGGGAACATGTCATCTTGCTGGGAACATGTTTCATACTGTTTTTCGGTTGTATAAAAATCATTTCTCTGCTGCAAAATTCAGTTGGAAATGTTGGAAAAAAAAAAATTTTGGTAACCATACCATTCTTCATGAGGGTGATTATATCACTTGCAATGTCCTAACAAAACACACAAAGTCCATCAAAACCACTTTCAAGTGGTCATCCAAACAAACTACATTGTAAGTCTCCACTTGCGGGGGAACAAAAATTTTTGCATCCAAACACTTTTTGGAAGGTAGAATGTATTGTAACTCAAATGAGTTACATGCACATGAAACTTCCACTTTCACACTTTTATGCACCTACATCCAACCAAACAGGCCCTTAGTTGAAGAAAAAAATAAAGAGCAATGCTACAGTTGCAACCAAACATTTACAACCTTCTTACAACTACTCACCTATTTTCTGACATGTGGGCCAGGTGGTGGCCTGGCCCACATGTCAGCAAATGGGTGTAAGTTGTAAGAAAGTTGTAAAAGTTTGGTTGTAAACCAAACATTTCCCAAAAATAAATCAAGGACAGGAGTGGCGTAGCTATCCGGAATAATACACGTGTTTTCTCGAGTCTCAATAATTATGGTCAGAGCTGGGGATCTTGCGAATCCGTCCAGCATCTCCTAATGATTGCACTTGAAATCAATCAAATGTGCCCGTAATTTTCATGCCACAATCACAACAAAAATTGTCTTGTGATTACAAGCAACATACTTTTTGAATTCGAGTTTGAATTCAATATCATCAGGAAATCAAAGATGTAAAATGACAAAACACACAATTTTTGTCCAATTATTACTACATCCTTGTTTTGCATATGTATTCATGGGTCAATTACTATCCAGCTCATTTGCTGGGGAAATTACAATCATCATATATATTAATAATTATGATATTCACAGAGATTTTATAATATGCACCATCTATTTAATGCTGCATATAACAATTCATAGTATCTACTGTTGGTGCTTTCTTTACATGGAGAGAGTTTGCTCTCAACATATCTTGTAAAAGTTCAGTCCCACATCGGAAATGCACCATGAGTTATCTCAACATATATATTTGGTTGTGTTGTTGAGAGATGCACATGGGGTGGTGACCCTAAGGAGGGAACCATGTGGATGATTTTATTAGGAGATAAGAATAACGCTCCAAGGATTAAGCATTAATGCTTTTGTCATTCTCTTGAATTAATTCCATTTGGAGCTAAGTCCCAAATGGGCTTAGCGACTCGGACTCGGGCTTGGGCTCGGGCTCATGAGGCGTAATGTGACGTTTTGTTGCCGCACTTTGAATGCGGTCCTTGCGGCCATGAGGCCATGCGGCTCATGCGGCCAGGCTGCTGCTACCGCATAGATGGCTCCGCTGTCTGTGCAGGATACAAGTCAGTTATGGAAAGATTGATTCAATGCGATTAATTGAGATCCACTTTTTGTGGGATTTGAATTAATTTCGTTGCTATCTTTGTAGAATTTGATTCAATCTTTCCATAACTGAAGAGGCGGCTAGGGTTTCTACCCTCTCTCTATATATACTCTCTTCTGGCCTCCTTTGTGAAGGAATACGAATTTTATAAGTCAGAAAAGAGAGAGAAAGAGAGAGAGCTGCTGTCACGTCCCGCTTCCGTAGGAGCGATCGTCCTCGCTAAGGCGTGATGCCGCACGAGCCTAGATTGCGCTCGTGCAAGGCAGTTCCATAATGGCCGATTACATCGGCGACGACGGGGTCGTCGCACAGAAGTCCCAAGCAGAAACATTGAAACATGCAGCGAAAATTTATAACAAGCACACATGAACACATGTCATTCAAAAGAAGCTCTTTATTGATATTGAATACAGGATTACATTTGTGGGCGCAAGGCCAAATTATAAGTCTCTCGTGCTCACTTTTCTCTCATTTACAAGTCACTCTGCTCTCTCTTATCTCTCGATACAATTGCTTGAGCCAGCGGAAGCTTCGGAAGACAATGTTCATACATTATGTCATGTATAAGTCTTCAATCAACACGGCCGCACGCTTCGAATCGCCAAGGAACTCCGTGCCTCGACGCATCCAAGCGAGCTCCGCGCCACGAGCTTCTACCTGTGCCTGCACATGAACACTGTGTGGGTGTCAGTACTCAACTGTACTGGTGGAGTGAGCTTCTCGCCCACCCATATATAACCGACACGTTTATTTACTTTGTGCAGCTTAAGTCCCTTTCGATTGTCTTTCTAGTCTTGCCTTAGGATGCATTTTAAGACTTGACGTCTAACCAACTCGACGTGCAACGACATGGTCGTGCAACAATACCAACGTGTATTTCGATCGAGGCAGTGCCTCATCGCCTAGGTACTTGACCAAACTTCAACTCGGGACGGCAGGGTCGTGCCACATTCTATTCGCAACTTAGACATATTCAAGACAACGCTATGCCGAGGAGCAACTTACGCGAACTCGGCCGTGCCAAGACCTTTGTTTAAACTCAAGCGCCTCTAGACCAATCCTCGTACCAATGATTCAAGTGCCAAGGACGGCAATGGGACGACTCGTGCAGGTCGTGTCTCTAGACCTTGCTTAGACTTATTCGTGCTTCAAGATTAGGTCATGCCTAACGACTTTTCAAGTCTTTATCCTGCTACTGCCTTGCGGCCTTCCTGTTTAACTCATTTGTTAACTTAGACAAGACTTATGAACCGTAGTGACGAATCCATGAACATTTTGACACCATCTAACGTGCCAAGCACGGTGCCTATGCTGCAGCCCAGTCTTAGGCCTAGACATTGTATTACAGACTAGACCAGCATTTAAGTTCTAGACACAATCCAAAGGCATACACGCGGTGTGCCGCTATCTGCTGACACATCTACATGAGTGGTCACTAGCAATGTCAAGCTATCTTGGACACGGCTCGGCGGGAGTATCGGTCCGCCCTTCTAAGGGTAGCTAGCCCCGGAAGCGCCGATACTCCCATACGGTTATCCGACATCCTGGTTGAGCCGCACTCGCTTCTCCCTGGCGAATGATCCCGGTGTCCCGGAGGAGATCATTCGAGAAGACTACACCTTGTCGACAAGTTGTCCAATGACCATGCAAGACCCAATTCGATCTATCAAATCCTTCCTTAACATGACCATGCATTCCTTCTTTCTATCAAGACTTAGCGAGACTCCCAAGTACGAGGGACCGATCTCGTGTGCGGGACATTTCAAGACTTAGCGAGACTCCCAAGTATGAGGGATCGATCTCGGCGACAACAAGTCGCGTGGACTTCCTTCGTTCGTGGCAAGCTTTCACTAAATCGACCGTAGCTCGTGCCTTAGACAGACCCGATTCTCTAGGCGACTCTAACGCTCAAGTCATATACTTTACAGGACGAGTCTTATTCTCAAGGGACTACGCGACTTGACAACCGCAGCTAGAGCGGGACAGTGCTAGAAATGGCTTCGATAGCCCAGCACAACTCTTGTCTAACTTATTCGGGCAATGACTCGATGAGAAAAGGCTACGCCGAGCTTCGCATCGAGGGAACGTGCTAGGCACGGGATCGACTTGGACAACCAACTTTTCGGGTGCCTAGACTTAAGCCAACGAGCCGTGCGAGACGACTTAACTTGCGGGACGTGCGAAGGCTAGACCAAGCCTTGCGGGACAGGACCGTGTTTGCTTTGTTAAGCATTCATGCGGGCGACGCCTATGACTTAGGCTGATTTGAGTGTCGGGGCAACATGACGGGACCGTGCATGCTTTAACAAGCATTCGAGCGGGCGACGCCTATGACTTAGGCCATTTCGAGTGTCGGGACAACATGACGGGACCGTGCATGCTTTAACAAGCATTCACGCAGGCGACGCCTAAGGCTTAGGCTACTTTAGTGTCAGGGCAACTTAGAAACTTGAACCGACATCCTTCTCCCAAGCCACGGGAATGAAGGATCGAGTGTCATTTGAAAGCACGCTGAGCCGACTTCTATGTTGACCGTGGGACCATTTTCCATGTTCTAAGATATTCCGACCCAACGGGATTATTCCCTTAGCTATGTTGGTGCGTAGCTTTTAGATTTGCCTACCAGTGCAAGTTGAAAATATTGCGAGTTATTATGTGAAGGCTAAGATGAGGCAAGTTCACCGAAACTACCCCACCTGTGCGAGGAGTCGCCTCAGACGAGCGAGCCTTTGAGCAGCCGTTGCAAGACTAAGTTCCAATGCCGTCGGCGTTTCGATTCCTCCGATTGACTTTGCGGGACGGGGCACTACAGCTGCTGCCGCCATTGCAAGTCCATCTGAGGAGTCAGAACAGAGGTGACTTCGAGCGTTCCACAAGTTCTTCAACTTGCTGGTTCCTGGAAGCAGTTCTTGTGGGACGAATCTTGCTTTGAGCAACGGTGTTTTGACACCCCAGCAACCTTTCTTCATCTCATCTTTCTCTAGATTATTGTAACTCGTTCTGTCCCAATTGCAGCACGTTTGCAAGAAAGAACGAGAGATTTTCTCTTCTCTATTTCCCTCCTTCATATTGTATTGGCTTTTGTATCATCGTAGATCTTGAGTTTGATCACTGCAAAGTTTTTATGTGACTCTCAGATCTCGATTGCATCATTTTTTCCATCTTTGATAAAGCCCCGGGAATAACATCTACTTGACAAAATTCATAATTTATCATGAGCAACAGTTTATCATGCTGAACTCTGAATGTGATTCAAACTAAATATGATATGAAACTTATATATATATATATATATATATATATATATATATATATATATATATATATATATATATATACTCTTAGACAAATAAAATCCACACTTTTGGTTTAATCATTCCGTAAGTTATTCTCGTAAGATATTCCCGTATAGAAAACTGGCTATATATATATATATATATATATATATATATATATATATATATATATATACATATATATATATATATATATATATAAAAGTAGGTGAGGTGTCACCTTATGGGTGGTAGCTATGTGTTACCTCACATGCTATCATCATGCACCGAAAAGTGTGCAAGTGCATGATGATAGCATGGGGGTGACATAGAGCCACCTCACTGTCACTTCCCGTTCTCGGAATACGTATTCTAAATACATGTACTGCTGAAATATATTTATTTAATATTTATCATGTATTGTTATGTATTTAAATTATTTTAATTTTACGTTAATTATTTTTCTGTATTTTACTTTCTGTATTTTACCTTCTGCTTTGCTTGTTGGGTTCGGCCCGAGTTGGTTTAGTTTCCGGCCTTGATGGTTCAACATCAACCCAACTCCCACCTACCACCACTCCTTCATTTAAAGCCATCCCCTTTCTCTCTCTTCATTACTTCACCATTTATCTTCTTCTTCCTCATAACTCCTCTCTCATCTACCAGCCGCCAAGGCAAGTGCCAAACTTGCTTCTCGATGGACCACCATTATTATTGTTCCATCATCTTTCTTACTTGATTTTGAGCCTCTTTAGTACTTAGCATTTCCAATTTTCATGGTTCATTTCTTGTAGATCTAAGTTTAATATATTTTTGGATTTCTTAGGTTTTGATCTAGTAAACTTAGTTATCTTTAAGTTTTGATGGTCCCACATTGTAGAGAATTTTGTTCTACCCCATGTTGACCTATGGAAGTCCAGTTTTGGGTTTGGAGTGAAGGAATTAGGGAGCTCGGAAGCAATGGCTTCCCATGGTTCTCCTTCTCAGAAGAGTGGAGAAGAAGGACAATACTTGACCGCATGAGTTTTCATGCGGCAAGTCTTCTTGAGCCGCATGAAGTGTTGGCCGTATAAAGTGTTGGCGGCATGAAGTGTTGGCCGCATGGAGTCCTGGCCACGTGACATTTTGAATTTATACTCTGGCTATACCCGAATCCTATCTGGCCGCATAAGTCAACCCTGTCCGCATAAACTCTGAACTGTTTCGCCGCATGGAGCTTTGCAGCCGCATGAGGTTCGTCATTCTCAGCTGCATGAGCTACATGTCTTCCCAGCCGCATGAGGCCTGTAATCCTCAGCCGCATGGGGCTCGTTTCAACCATGGCCGCTCATGATAATTCTCAGCCGCATATAGACTTAATCATCCCAGCCGCATGAGCAACATTTTTCCAGCCGCATGAACAACATTCTCCTAGCCGCATAGGCACATGTTATCCTGGCCGCATAAATTTAGTTTCCTTAACCGCATGAATTAATCATTTCCCAGCCGCATGGATGCTAGCCATAATGCCCTTTTGGCTGATTCTTGTTTCGATTGACATTGATTGACATTTATTATTATTGATTGATTGACTTGGCATTTATTAACATTAATTATTATCTTGACTTTAATTGTTGTCCTGACATCTAAAATTAAGTTGACATTAATAAATAAGGACTGTCATCTTAATTTAATAATTGATCATGCGTTCCTAGTTGGAACTAAGAGACTGGCTAGTCGTCTTATTGAAATGAATGAATGAGACACGTTCATATTAACTATGAACTATTTGCAATCGACTGGCTAATCCCGAATATTGGCATACAGGCACATGCAGGCTTCAATTTATTTGTTTATTTATTTATCTTACCAAAGAAGCATGTGTACTTTATGGTCAAGGCATGATTATTCCGTGGTTAGTTTTGATTGTTGCATTACGTTATGTAAGACCTACAACCTAACCGCACGGGTATCGTTGTAGAGTTGTGCATATCGTACCCCGTACGAAAGTACTCATTCTGAATAACCATGATCCACGGCATAGAATTTCACTCAACGTAGAGACTATTAAGTTAAATAAAATAATGATTGCATGGAGAGAACGGATTCCCGAGTTCATAAATGGCAGCCCTCTTTGGGACTATTAAGTGCCCGACAGGCCAGCTGGTTTCCACAGATACTACAAATCTGCCACACGGGCAGGGAACGGTATCTGCTTATATTATTTGTTGTATACTGTATATTGATGACGGACGTCCCGCTGGGACTCGTCTAATTCATGATTGGCGCAATTGATTGACTGGGTAAACTAGCCTTGCTTGCACATAGTAAGAACTGAGGAATCCTTTATTGCATAATCCCAGGATAACTTGGAACTCACAGTAGCAAGCCGTAGTAGTTGCATGGCCGTTTAAGCTAACTTGTTTGTGTACTGTCTCTACTCTGATGACTAACTAAGACGATCGGAATATCAGGACATGACGGGTCAACTTATGTCCTTGTTTGGTTGTGAGGTTGGTTCGAAGTGTCGTGATGTGATGTGAATCCCAGTAGTCAGCTGTCACGACCCGCACCCACTGTTAGGGTACGAGAACGTAACAACGCCCAGCCTACGCCGCAGTGTCGGCGGTAGAATGCTGTCCTAGGTCACATCATCTAACAATATAATGCTAAGAAGATACAGTCTCAATCACATTTAAGGTAGAGCATGATAAGGTTAGATAAAACATAAAATCCAAAGAGATACGGGAGATAGAAGTCTAAGTGTCTAAGATACAAAAACCCAGAAATATATCTCAAAACTCAAATACAGTAATCCACAAAGTAAATACAACTCCAGACAAATGAAATAACTATCTAAACAACCTCTAAGGTGTCTCCTCTAGGCTAGCAGGCAACCTCCAAGCTATCTGTAAAATTTATCAACAGGTCCAGTCAGGACAGGAACGAGCACATCTCATCTAGAAAACCCAAGTAAATGACAGAGAACTATAAAGCAGTTATAGACAGTTGTATTGATGAAAATGGCAGTTTATATTCAGGTGATGGTAAGAAAGACAGATAAGGTGCAAGGAAAGTAAATAACTAAACAAGAGAAGAATCATAGCAATGAAGTCTGTAAAAATAGAACTAGCTGAACCAGGGTAATATGATATGAAGTCCAGACAACAATGTAGACCAGTATAACTCCAATGTAAGTCCAGTACAAGATGAATCTAATACAAGATGAATCCAGTAAGGGACGATTCCAGTTATAGTGATCAATGATTCCAGGGTGAGTCCAGCCTATACTCTAACAGTGTGTTTTAAAATACCGAGATCGACATGTAAACGGCTGTGGGTAATCCGGCACACCTCTCACTGATCAGACGAGAGATGGCTATCATTCCAGTAGATTCCAGTAGGGGTGATTCCAGTAATGGGGTATGTCTACATGTCTTACTCTAGTATTTCCCCTCCCAGCAAGTGAATCCAGAATTCCGACACAATGATTCAAGATGAGTCCAGCCAAAATATAATGATACCAGTAAATGATTCCAGTAAATGATTCCAGTAAATGATTCCAGCAGGTGATTCCACTAATAGAAGCCGGAAATGATGATACCAGTAATAGAGGCCAGAAAATAAATATGTGTCGTATACATGAATCCAGTAATATCCACACGTGTTGTAACAGAGAATCGCATACAAGTAACTAGAACTGAAATACAGTAATTGATAAATAAATGAGAGAACTATCAGAGAATGTACTCGCCTGATAACTTGAACAGCTGATAAGTATAGGGGGTCCAACTGAAGCCACAGAGTTATATTTAAAGCAACACAGGTTACAAGGTGTCTGGCTCCTAATTAGAACAGCACAAGTCACAACATGTCCAGAAGGGTAATATAAAGCACTACAATGCATTCTACATGAATCTAGGTCAAACTAGGCCAAAGTCAACCCTTGGTCAACTCTGGTCAACTGTACTAGTCAAACTAGGTCAAACTAGGTCATGTCCTAACCCAGTAAGTCTTACTAGGCCTAACCAAGACTATCCTAGCAAGCACATATCAATACAAGGCTATACAAGTGTAGGATGTGGAAAATTATGACACGCTGTCATACGCTCAAGGCCATACGCTTATCAAAAGCCATACACTTAGTGGATATTTTATTATTTCTTCTTAAAGTGGCAGCACAGCATATATTAAATGAAGAATGAATCTGACGTCTCGTCTTTCGTGCAAAGATAGTTGTCATGAAAAGAGCAACCGTCGTATATGTATTCGAAGAGTTGGTTTTGTCTTTTACGAGGACAACTCAGCAGATCATTAATGCAAAGTTATTATTACTGACAGTCTATCAGCCGTCATATCTGCAGTCACGACGCTCGAGAAAATCTTTTGACAGTTATTTGAAGATATGGCGTATCAGAGAAGATTGATGATGGCCACGTGGCCATTTCTTCAGTGAGCGTATGAAGTCTATACGACTCCTTCCTTCTTCAGTGAGCGTATGAAGTCTATACGACTCCTTCCTTCTTCATTGAGCGTAGGAAGTCTATACGACTCCTTCCTTCTCCAGTGAGCGTATGAAGTCTATACGACTCCTTCCTCATCAAGTGAGCGTACGACTCCTTTCTTCTCCAGTAAGCGTATCAGCTTTATTTTGTTTCTACATCATCCAAGTCAGCGTATAACTCTCCTTCAACGAGGCAGCGTATTACAGCAACCATATCCAGGATTACAGTCAACACACATTCTCACGTGTCCTGTACCCAGTTAGCCACTTCTCTAGAAGTTATGCAACGTGGCATCCATGCCATCAATCTCTCCTGAACATGCTCCACTACTTTCAACCGCACGCTAATGTGTCTCCATCAGAATTAGCCACGCGTCCCTGCAGTTATGCACACGTCAAGTAACTACCTGAGCGTATGCTTAAGGACAGTTATCCTGAACTCTATAAAAAAGAGCTTCTTCATCTTCATCAGAGACTACAGTCAATTTCAGAGAGAACAGAGAAATTGCCCAGTTGCTGTCCAAGTTCTTCAAAGTTCGAGTATTCTTCATCGCATCGTCCAAGGGATAAAGTAATCGTCTTCTAGATTAGATTCCTACAGTTGTAATTTTCTCAGATACAAAATAAATAAAGTGAATTTATTTATGGAAAACAAATTGGCGACTCTGCTGGGGAAAGCTGTCTCCTCCAACGAGATAGCAACAACTCAATGCGATACTTCGTTGATTGGCTTGACGAAGAAGACGATGGTTGTACAATTCGACCAATCGGCTTATGAAGAAATGCTCAAGGCGAAGGAGGGCCGCACTGCTTCCTCCGCTCTTCCTGCTGCCAAGAAGAAGGGACGCTCCGTCTATGTCCCTAAGTCTTCTGCAGCAGTCCGAGACGCTTCTGTCACTTCTCATACTGACAAGAACACGTCTTCAACTTCCATGAAGCACACTTCGGCTTCTCGGAACACGACAACAGTGGCTTCTCCTAGTCACGCTGACAAAGTTGGTTCTTTAACCAAGTCAGCGTGTACAAGGAAAACCATCTCTGAACATGTCAACGTCCCTTCTCCCTCTACTCTTACGACAGCAGTCGGCTCTTTAGCCATTGATGACTCTGAGCGTATGGCATTCAAGGGACAGCGTACGGCGAAGGCAGCGTACAAAAGCCAATATCAGGCAGCGTACGCTAAGCCAAAGCCAGCGTATGCTAATAAAAAGGCAGCGTATGACCAGAAGTCCAAACTGAAGTCAGTGTATGCTAACAGATATAGTCCTTTGACTGTTTCTCAAAATCAGGCTGGGGGTTCTTTTCCACAGAACATACAAATGATTCCCCCTCAACTTGCACATCTTGTGCCAACCAAGGAGAAAGACTCTTTAGTCAACTCCTCTACTCCTAAGGTCTTTACCTCTGGAGTTAATTTGACTAGTACTCTTACTAGATCAAACAATGGAAAACGCCTTTTGGCTAATTCCTCCAAAGATGGATTATTACCGACTCCTAGTCGGAATAATACTCATCTTCCTTCTCTCAAAATTTCTCGGTCTGAGAAAGGCAAATTACAAGTATCCAAGACTGATATCAAATTCAGATCTCCTACGGATCTTCGTAACAAGCTTAATCAGAATCGGCTCAGTTCCACTGAGACAAGTATATTAGACCCTGATGCAGAATATGCCAAGAACTATGTGGCTCAAATTAATCAGTCTTTATACACTCAGGAACCAAGAAGACAGAAGAACAAAAGACAAGTTTCTACACAGAAACTATCTTCAAGTACTTCCCAATCTGTTTCTACAGATCTCCGGGAATATTTGCAAAATAAACAGAGAATTGACACTCCATCAGGCTATGATATTGCTCATATTTGCCATGAAAAGCATGGTTGCAACTTCCAACCTCGAGTTGTAATTCAATGTTGTTGTTCACCAAAAAGACAATCTGTTTTCGAACGGATTCAATATGAACCAATGTTGGATGAAGATGAACCTCTTTATGCTTCTGTCAACATGACCTCCAGAAATATTGGGGGTAGCATACGGTCTGATGCTAAATCAGACTCTGAAGATGGTGTTTATCTCGGCACCCGATCCAGGACCGGAGCCTTGACCAGAGCCTCTTCTTCTTCTCATCCAAGTGGTAATCCGGAGATCACAGAAGACTTCCTTGGAGAGTCCAATTATCCAGTATTGACTCCCGTAAAAAGCCCTGGGAAAGATACTGATTCACACAGTGATGATTCAGAACAGACTGTTTCATCATCTATTCCTCGAATGATTACCACTTACATGGCAGAGGGCGATCATGAACCTTCAACTAACACCGAAGCTCACGAACAAAGGATTTCTTCCTTAGAACAACAGTTGCGAGCTATGGCAGATACGTTGAATGCTATACACACTCTTATGCAAGCTCAGCATCAAACTCAACAAGTCCAACAGACAGCTCCTCCAGTTATATTAAATACTCATGTTGTTCCAAACCAGGAACCCTCTACTATTCCGGGGGTACAATCTAATGTTCCTGAATAACCCACTCCAAGTCAGTCTGGAGCTGGGGGTGGTACATATGCTGCAGTCCCTCCTTCTAATTACACTCAACAAGTTACAACTCCCCAATCTTCTGGAATTGTTTCTGAAGAGTTAAAGAATCTCCGAACTCAATTCGAGGCATTCAAACAGAAGGATGGTTTGCAAAGGTTAGGTATCAAGCAACCTTATCCGATAGAATGGAAGCAGGTATCGTATCCACCAAAATACAAACCTCCGACCATCTCTTTCTATGATGGGACAACCTCCCCAAGTCAATTCATTAATCATTTTGAAGTAATGACTGATCAACTGCAACCAAGTGACGCCCTCCTTACTCGGGTGTTCATTGGATGTCTCAAAGGAACGGCTTATGAATGGTATATAAGTCTCCCTGATGGGTGCATTACCTCATTTGCCGGTTTCAAGCAAATGTTTCTTGAACGATTCTATGAAGGGCTCAACGATATGACCATGTCAGCCCTCATAAGAATTAAACAGAAAAATAATGAAACTACCGAGGACTTCATTGAAAGATTCAGAAGAGAAGCCCTCAAAATGCCTCTCGGAACTCCCGATGCTGTTACCATCGACACTTGCAAGTCGAATCTCTTACCAATTATCAGCATGCGGACAGGGTTGTAGAAGCATGGAATTTCACAACCAGAAAGCCCATGCGCCAGGCATTATATGCGCCAGAACTCAGACAGCTAATCGAATAAGCCATAGACATTCGAAGAAGGACTTTTTATTTTATATATAAAAGTCTATTACATGTCTAGAAAAGATGGTACAAAGGAGAATTTCTACAAAGGAAGGATCCTAGATCTACATCCAGCAACCACCATGCGCCTTCCAGATAGGCGCAGCAACCACCATGCGCCTCCCGATAGGCGCAGCAGTCACCATGCGCTGTCAGCCAGGTGCAGCAGATGTCATGCGCCTCCAGCCAGGCGCATCCTACCATCTCTTCAGCAGCTCAGTTATGTGCATCCAGCTCAGTTATGTGCATCCCTTCAGCAGCTCAGTTATGTGCCGCTCTTCCAGCCAGGCTCGCCTGATAAGTGCTTCGCCAAGCAAAGCATTTAACCCTCTGGCTGGAACCAAGGAAGAGAAGAGCACCGCAAATACTGTGGCCAAGGGAGGCTTCGAAAGAGCCTCCAAAGGCGAAGGAAGACCGTGATCGAAATCGCGGCTAAAGGAGCAGCTTTCAACACAACCAGAGTGGGCAACACCCACTTTGAAGGAAGAAAGAGCCTAGCACCGCCATTCTGATCTACGGCTCTTCCGGAATAACGGAGACGAGGCTCGAACATCCTTATCTTTGGATGCAACAGGCACCTTCCGCCTGCCTCAGAAGCCCTCAACTCCGTCTTTTGGATGTAACAGTCACCTTCAAGAGCATCGAAGACAACACGACGTCTCATCTTCACCCTCGGGAGCACTTCGTCAACAGAATGCACCTACATATCCAAGTTCATGTTGGAAGTACGTGAGGGAATGAGGAGCAAACTTTCTCTCCATGCCACTATTTATAGGCCGGGCAAATCAAACCCACGCGCCAAGTGGATGACTCTCCGAATTCTGTGCAATGAATTTGCATTAAATGGATGAACCGAACGCCTCGAATTCAGCCAAACGGCTATTTATAGCACTCGAGGAGCGAGACAGCCGCGTCATTAAAGGACATATCGGATGCGCCAGCCAAACAGTGCATCACACGGACGCGCCCTCCTGCATCAGGCGCATCACACAGACGCGTCCTACAGTACCCGGCACATCACAGAGGATGCGCCCTCACATCTCCATGCCAAGTGGAACACCAACCAATGTGCCCACTCATCTGTCCATCGAACGTCACAAACATTAAATGCTGAACTGACACCAGAGTTGGCAGCACGCTTCCTAAAGACTGAACAGTTGACAGCTTTTTCAGAGAACGAAGCGTCGGCAACGTCAGCATCATCATGACTCTATCCCGACGGCTACTACCACGTGGCCACCCGTATGCGCCTCTACGGCCATGCGTCCAAATCCGCATGCGCCTCTACGGCCATGCGTCCAAACCAGCATGCGCCTCAAAAGCCATGCGCCTCAGACCCTTCACTGATCCCTAAGACAGAAGAAGAGTCTCCAGTTGAAGCTTTGCATGCGCTTCAAAAGCCATGCGCCTCAGACCCTTCACTGATCCCTAAGACAGAAGAAGAGTCTCCAGTTGAAGCTTTGCATGCGCTTCAAAAGCCATGCGCCCCAGACTGATCTCTGATCCCGAAAGACAGAAAGAAGGTCACCTGCATGTGCCTCAAAAGTCATGCGCCCTAAATGGTTTATAACTCCTAAAGGTTATGAGCCGCAGTCTCCTCCTGCGCCCAGATCCAAGGCGCAGCTCACCAGATCACTGCTCCCCCCAAATCCGAGATCTTCGAGCCATGGGTCGATGACACGTGTCCTTTGACTCAACTCGTCCAAGATTTCAGCAACAAAAAGATCTTCTCCTCTGCTACGTGCCGGCTCACAACAGCAGTATGAAGAGTTCAACCTCCCAATCAGGACGCATCATCCGTGCGCCCCCATCAGCAACTTTCACGTGGCATCCCCACACACCGGTGCATCCTACATGCGTGCATGAGCAGCCAGCCTGCAAAACTATAAATAGAGGGATCATTTCCTTCTCACCCACGGACAACAGACAGAATCCACAACGAACATACGAGGAATCACCAGAGAGGCAGATACAGACACTCAACGTCTTCCTCCTCTCAGCAAGGTCCAGCACCCAGAGCAATCCACACCTTCAGAGAACCGATAACCGTCGTCAGCCGGTCAACGGAGTCAACGCATTACCACTCGCTCCATTGGCACTAAGGACCCAGCTTAAACAAAAGTGTACTCCTAGGACTACATCTAAGTCCTACATTTGTAACACTGTTCTGTTTGTATTAAAGTTTTTAATCAAACAATTTTAATGGCAAACAAGCTGGCGACTCTGCTGGGGACTTCTTTCTCCTCTTCCGAGAAAGTCGTGTCACAGGCCGACGACATGAAGGTGGGCTCCTCCCACAAGACGCTGGTCGTGCGCCTCAATCAACAGGCGTACGAGGAGTTCATTTCTGAAGGAAGTGCGAGTCCTTCGAAGCGGCTACCAAAGCCGAAGAAGATCCGCATGGCCTGGGTGCGCAAAGTCGACGCCTCGGGCACCACCACTGAAGGGGATGCAGCAATCTAGCCTTCCCTTCCTGCTGACGTTCTCAGCAACCAAGGTGCGCCCGCCGATGCAGCGCATCTCTTGGGGAAGCGTGCGGCCGACCACGTTCCCCAGCCATCTCCCTCTCAGGTGAGGAAGATACATCGACGGAGCAGGGGCGCAGCCAATGCCCCGTGCATCACCTCTGATGCGCCACAAAAAGCCTCTGTCTTTGACAGACTCACTCGCTGTAATGACGAGGAGAATTTGGATGCTGAGTACTATGCGCCCCAGCGGGCTGGTACGAAGAAATCCAAGGCGGCACGGGCCATGCGCCACAAACGTGCTATGCCAGCAGCCGGCCAGAGGCACACGCTCGTCATCACGCGCGCTACCGATGGCAAGCTGTACAAGGTTGACTCAAGTGCTTCTGCACTAACAATGAGTCGATCTTCAAAGTCCTCATCTCGCTTGGGCGCATCTACTGCGTGCACAACCAAGTCGAAAGAGGCAAACTCAGTGGTCTTGAACTCCCGCGCCTCCTCTGGTTGTGCGTTTGAGGTCCGTTCAAGTCACTTCAAATGTTGTGGTTCCCCCACTACTGATCGTGATGCCTACTTGGTATTAGATCAGGGGGCGCAGCACTCACCTGACCACCTCGGCGTTTGGCCTTGCCATACGTCTGAAAGGGGTGTGAAGGCACCACTCTCCTCCAACGACCTGCGCAACGTGATCACTCACAAGCGCCGGTCAGGAGAGTCGACCAACAAGCACGATGCGCCTCTTACAGGGCATACTTGTGCGGTGGTCACCATCAACTGCTGTTGCAAGACGGCAGTTCCACCACGACAGTCGGTCTTCCAACGACTACAATCATTGACACCTCTCCGACGTCGCCTTGGGGCGAAGGTGTCAGCTGAAGAGGAGCCAAAGGTCGCTTCATGCAACGTGGTCTCCAACTCCTCATCAATCCGGAAGGCGACTGCCAATTCCTCGTCTTCATCCAAAAGCCAGCCGAGGAAAACCAAGGCAGCTGTCTCGACCTCGGGAGTGTTTGAAGGCACTCGGTCGAGGAAGAAGTCCTTGGAGGAAGCTAGGGGTAGCCAGACCCTTGTTGAGCCTCCTTCCGAAGACGAAGATGTCCAAAGCACAGCTGCGGCGGATCTTCATCATCAAGGCGAGATTACTCTCCCTGAAACCCCTCAAAATGAGGATGTCCTCCAGGACACTGCCGGGGGTAGTTCTGGAAACGAAGAGGTCCAAGACGGAACTGAGGGCAAGCAGACCCTTGCAGATGCACCTATTGAAGATGAACTCCAGAATGCGGCTGGGGGTGGCCAAACACCAGGAGAAGTAACTCCCCCGCATGAGAGTGAGGCCGAAAGCGAAGCCTCAACCAATCCATCCACTCCTGGCCGTGTCAGGACAGTATACATGGCTGGGGATGATGTCGAGTCTGATGCGCCGTCACAGGACATAGTCCAGCGCATAGACTCATTGGAGGGGGGACTCAAAACCCTCTCTGCCTCAATGCAAGCACTGACTCAAGCAGTGTTTGAGATGCGGTCGGCCTTGATCAGGACACCTTCAACTGGTCCTGACCCAGGAGCTAATGGGGAGTCGAGTGTGCCCCTCCAACGGGCGCCCTCGGATACAGAATTACCTCGGACCTCGGAGCCCTCAAACGTTCCAATCCAGATGGTACCTCCTTCCCCGACTCCTAGCTCTACGGAGGATGTGGTCGAAATGATCAAAGACCTGCGGGAGCGCTTCGAGTCCAAGAACAGGCAAGAGGAACGCCAGAAGATGGGCATTCCACAGCCTTATCCCCTCGAGTGGAACAAGGTGGTTTATCCCCCAAAGTATAAACCATAAACACTCACCCCCTATGACGGGAAGGACTCTCCGCGACGGTACCTGACGTACTTCCAGTCACAGACAGGGCATCTTCTGAAGGAGGACGCGCTCCTCACCAGTATCTTTGTCGGGGCCCTGAAAGGAGTGGCGTATGACTGGTACTGCAGCCTCCCCGACAATTCCATATCGTCCTTCGACGACCTGACGCGCCTCTTCCTCGACCGCTTCTACGACGGTGGGAAGGACATGACGATGGCGTCTCTCATAGAGATACGTCAGAAGGAGAAGGAAACGGTTCGGGCGTTCATCGAACGTTTCCGATAGGCTTGCTTCAGGCTACCTCCAGGCATGCCAGAACATGCGCTCCTCTCCGCTTGCAGCATGAACATGTTGCCTGCAGTAAAGCTCTGGCTCAACTCTACTCCCCCTCCTGACTGGAGCTCCCTGATCATCGAAACTGAAGCTGCAGAAAAGAAGGCGGCCAATGCACGTCTTTTGGGTGTCAGCTTCCCCGCCTTTGACGATAAGGGGAAAAAGTCCGCAGCTAACAGCTCCGGACGAGAAGCAAAGGGGAAACAGGCATTAACTGTTAATGCCTCAAAAGGCGCATCTGTGCCTACTCAGAAGCCTCCACTGGCACCAAGACCCAAGGAGGTTTATTCATTCAATGATGACGACACCCTGCAACTTTTCGAGATACTAAAGCAGGGTGACAAGATCAAGCTACCGGACCCAAAGCGGCCCGATGAAGTTGGGAAAGTGGACAACCCAAGGTACTGTCACTACCATCGGTTTGTCGGACACCCGACCAAGGACTGCTACGTCCTCAAGAATTACATCCAGCGCATGATCAATGCGGATGTAATCTCCGTCGACTATGAAGAGAAGATGGTGTCGGCCAATCTGGTTTCGCTTCAGTTCGGCACCTTGCCGCCAACTACCACACAAGATGGCGTCGTCCCCATCCCTAAGGCGACAATGGAGGTGGTAAACTTACCACCTACTCGTGACAATGTGAGTGGACTCACCCCGCTCACCACATCTCGAGGAGAGGTCCTCTGGGTTCACCCCGACCTCATCTCCGAGGTGACTCAATCGGAGGTACGCCCTACCTCCAAATCAAAAGGCAGGAAGATCAAGTCTTACCGCACAGTCTCTTCTTCAACAGAAGAGGCACTTCCAGTGCAAACACGTGCACAACAGAACTCCCAGTCCGGCGAAGCCGCCGCCGAGGTGGTGCCTCCTAGCACCATCCCTGAGGAGGGTCCATCTAAGCTCTCAGCAGCCAATAAGCAGAAGCAGGTGGAGGCCCGTTTTGACAGACCTCTACGGAAGGAGAATGCTTCGGGGCTGTCCAAGCCTCACAACTTCGACATTCTGGCACAATTAGCCAGTACACCTGCGCGCCTGTCTTTGTTCGAGCTCCTGCGTCTTTCTAAAGATTCCCGAGAAGCTCTCTGCGAAGCTCTGAAGGACGCTGAATCCTTTCTCAGTCAGGTCAAGCAGCCTGAAGACCTCCCAACTACATGTGCGCACTGTCATTGTGCGGATGAAGTTATCCCAAACATAACTTTCACCCAACAAGACATGCTACTCAAGCATCACCGACATAACCGACCGCTGTATTATACAGGGTACATTGGCTCGGTCAAGGTGAGCCGGATTCAGATCGATCCTGGGTCTTCCCTAAGCATCATTCCGAAGGCCCTGCTATCTAAGCTGGGGATCCCGATGTACCGGCTGGCGCCCTCCAATACAACCATCAGTGGCTTCAATGCTAGCAAGAGCGAGCCATTGGGCAAGATCCGACTGAAGTGTCACATTGGCAGCCTCAAAACTGAGGTGACTTGTTATGTGGTAGATGCCGAGGTCAACTACAACATCCTGCTCGGTCGACCATGGCTGCATGAGTACATGGTGGTGCCCTCCACGCTCCACCAGTGCATGAAGTATGTATCCACCAATGGCGTCATCCGGACGGAGTTTGCAGACATCGATCCTTTCAAAGGGATTGAAGCCTACTTCACCGATTCCGACTTGTACAAACCCATTGACGAGAAGGAAGCCAACGACGCTGATGATGAGGCAGAGACGGCAACAGAGCCGGACATGGAGCCTGAGACGATGCCCGACGCCCCCTTGAAAATCCGTCTGAAGGGGAAACCACCCCAGAAGGCGCCTCCAATGAGCATCAAGCTATCAGGAAAAGCGCCGGCTCGCGAAGCACCCCTGAAGATACGCCTCAAGGGAAAGCCACCTCAAACATCGACTCCCCTGGTAGCAAAATTACAAGGGAATGCACCACTCACCGGAGGCGCAACCGAGGCACCTCTCAAGGTGCATCTCAAGGGCAAGCCGCCGCAGTCATCCAAGGTGTCAGAGAAGGCTCATATAACCCTCTCATACCCCAAAGCGGTGTTAGACTCTCCTAGTCCGCCCCCAGTTCTTACAGACACTACAAAAAAAGTGACTTTTTGGGACGACATTATAAGGAACCCTAGTCTAAAAAGTCCTAAAAGTATAGTTCTAGGGACGGCTATATTTTTAGTAACAAAAAGTTGTATTTTTTTGGGACAGATTGTGAAAATGGATAAACATTTGGGACTAATGAAAATTTTCGTTCCAAATAATACACATTACCGTCCCAAATAGATCGGCGGGAATCTCACACATTTGGCGGCTAATTGCCAAAGTTTATGGGGGGGACTTTACCTCCACGTGTTTTCATCTCAACCGTTCGATCGGATGGATTAATCCAGACCGTCCATCCCAAAACATTCATAACTTAGTTGATGAAAACACACTTCTCAATATCAAACTAACCTAAAAAAATTTCTCTCTATCTCTCTCTTTCCGATCAAAAAATTGGGCGATGCTGCTCTCTCTCTTTCTCCGACCTAGGTGCTCCAGTACTGCTGCTCTTTCTCTCTCCGACCATTATTCTGACCTAGGTGCTCCAGTGCTACTACTCTCTCTCTCTCCGACCATTGCTCTCTCTCTGTCCAACCTTTCAACCCTAGGTGCTCCATTGCTGCTGCTTGGTATATTATCTCCAATCTTTAGAATTTTTTACCAAAATTTTTTAGTCTTTGCCCTAATTTTTGGATGCATGTTATTTTGTTCTAGATTATTTGCTTGAAATTTGAGTATTTTATACTATTTACATGCATTCATGTAGGAATTAATATAATTATTCGTGAGAAATTGGATTTTTGTGAAAAATTGGAACACATTTGCATGGACAGGAACATGAGTTTAAACATGGCTATGTTCTTTGCAGATTTTAATTTATCAAATTATTGTGATTATGCGTTCATGTAGGAATTACTGTGATTATTTGTAAAAAATTAGATTTTTTTTTGTGAAAAATTGGGACACATTTGCATGGATAGGAATATGTTTTTGTACGAACACGAATAAGACACAGAGTGTATTTCCAGAATGATTCTCGGACACAGACTCGGGTCCGAAATGGTTGAAGCCTATTGGTGGTTTCGGCCCGTACTTTAAACCTTGGATAAACATGTGCCACTTTGGTGTCATATACCTGTTGGATGGTTGATGAGTAGAGAGACATCTGAGTCTTGTGTTATCTTATGAAAGGGTATAGTTTGTGAAAAAAATATAGGAATCAACGAAGAGAAAGGTGAAAGAAAGCAATGGAGGAGATGAATTAGAATAATTGGCTTCTCCGTGAGATGAAAATTAGAATAATTGGCTTCTCCGTGAGATGAAAAATCTTCTATTCAATCTTTATTGTTCTTCTATTCAATCTTTGTGTACGATTCTTCTTAAAGTTTTTTTTTCAAAATTAGAATAATTGGCTTCTCCGTGAGATGAAAAATCTTCTATGCAATCTTTATTGTTCTTCTAATTTATTCGATTAAGGAGTTATTTCAATTAAGTCCTTTATTTTGTTTGAGTGGAGATTATCTAGGTCATTAGTCTATATATTGAAGTAAAAATCATGCCAGTTTGATTTTGTGATTTTCTATGGAAAATAATCCTCGTCTTACTATGGTCATATACCATATTTATTTGTAGAAAAAGTTGGGTATGATTTAAGTAAAGATGCACAGTGTTATATGTTCTGTTTTAAAGACACGCTTACGACACGGGATAAAACATTTGGAGAACAGAAGTAGTTTTGACCCATAGTTGCAAAAAGCTTTGGTCAAATATGATCTTGTTCTGCCTCTAACATCGAGGTAAATATTATCTTAACAAGTGTTGGCTTATGTCTGGATCTTAATGATCTTACCATGCAAATATATTAACTACTGTTGCAATCACCAAGCGAGGAGGATGCCATAAAGTTGAGGCTTACCGTATTGGCTACAGTTACTGAATTCCTATCTTTTGATACTTCAGTTGTGCCAAAATTTTTTGGAAAAGTTGTTTGCTTATGTAAATGTACGTCTGATTTGGTTTATTGATTATAATGATGCATGAAAACAATATGTATGAACTTGATGTGGAACTGAGCATGCTGAAAGTTTTCTGCAAACCTGGTAAGAACCACCAAAGCAGAATTTAAATAAGATATTTGGACATGCTTGTCTCTTTCAAATAGATAATATGTGTTAACATTAACATGTTCTTGATCTTAGAGTTATGAATTGTGTATTTGTGCATTGACAGCCAAATATTATAAGCAAGATTTCCACTTATATGATATTGGCCTAGTGAAAACTAATAATTCCTATATTAGGTAGACTATATTTTCAGTAAGAATCATTTACAAAGTAAAGCTACAAGAAGGTTTGAAGGATTTTTTCTAGTTGTAGCAATATATAGAGAAGTTTTAGAACTTGGTAAAATTACTAGTTTTAAAGATTTCATGGATTTTTATATTCTAATTTTTTTATTATCAAAAACTCCCATATTCAGGACCACTGTGATGCTCTTTACTTAGTTGGGTAAAAGAAGAGTACAACAGTCTGTATTATTGTGTTCTAATTGTTCCTATGAGGCCTCTTGAGGCTTTAATCAAGGAATATTTATTTTATAACCCTTTCAATGTACATTCAAGTGGACCCAGGTGATATGCTCTTCTAAGTGCATAGGCACCTTGGTGCACTAGCTAGTACTATGCGGCAAGAAGACATGGTAACAAGATGAGGAAGAGAAAAAGCAAATAGTAGAGGAAGGAGAAGAGTGACACTAGGCAGAGCAGTGTAAATCTGGGAAAAAAGAAGTGGAAGGTGAAGAATACGAGGAAGAGCCAAGTAGGAAGAAGAGTGGCTATTTTGGATATCATTATGTTAGAGGGGAACAAAATCAAGTTTATTTCAACATGCACAACTGCAACTAATTCTTTGAGTTGATCCTAATATATATATATATATATATATATATATATATATATATATATATATATATATATATATATATATATATATATATATATATATATATATATATTAGATATCATTATGGATCATCACCTACTACTCGATTACTAAGTGCCCTAGCATCACATATTCAATTAATGTGTGACACTAATATTTAGTGGATGAATCAAACTTGGAGAACTGCAATTGATGGCTGCTTGTTTGTCGAGGATGGCAAGTGGCTGGGCACTTGCTCCCCTACTGAAGGCAGTACAAATATTGTTCTGAAGTTTGGAGCTTAAAGATAGGAACTGGTATAAAATTTTGCCTCTAGGTCTGAACCTTAGAAGCCAAAATCTCCTGGGAGCCCAATGAATATCAGTAAGAATCGCGGTTCGGTAGGAGCAACTTGAGAGCTCATTTTCCCGGTAACGGGGTGCATTTCTCAAGTGACATGAGCGCTTTGCATAACAGGATCATAATTTTTAAAAGAGGACTGAAATTTTGGGAAGAATATTGGAATTTTTTTAGTACACGTTCATTAAAGTTACAAGAAATTAAAGATTACTTATCTAGACATTATAAAAATTACAATGCAAATGATCTCTTTTTAACTTTGAATTGAACTTTATAAATTCTAATAAATACTAAAATATTTATAAATTTTGATAATAATAATTAATAAATATATAAAAAATTATTAGTGCACGCTTTTATCGGTCCTAATTTTAGACTCTTCTAAGTAGTCGTGCTCCCCCTTTCCTGCTTCCGCTTCGATTGATGAATCACTTGCATCTCTATAGAGACTTCAGGTACTTGACGGATGTTTTCGAAATATTTTATAATTCTTTTTCCATTTCTCCATCCACACATGATTACCACAGGCTGGTACATACAAATCAATTAAGCTGTAACTCATGTTTTTATACTCTTTATGTTTTGGATATAAATGTTACCTTCCCCCATATTCAATATGCAAGCGATTTAACACCGACGGATTGCATATTTTCACTTTTGTTGTTCTTGATACAGTTTTGCCGCCCTTTGTTGCTGCTGTCTGCTAGAGGAGTGCTGCAGCATCTGCTTTTAGGAGATTCTGATGATGAACTTCTGGGCTATAAATAATTTTCAGCTTCTCGATATACATAGCCGTCGATTCCATGAGTCTTTACTGTCAGTATTCCAAGAACTCTGCAGTTGTGTACTTGAAAGAACTATATTTGTAGTACTCTTCTTTTGAGTCTCGTTCTGATTATTCACTGTATTGTTCTATATCTTGAAATACTTTACAAAGGTTCCTCGTGTTATTTCAGGAATGAAAAGTAGGTGGTATCTTTAAAATAAGTCCTTGTGTGTCTTTTTGGATATCTCATTTGTACACTTTAAATCACTTTGATCTTTCAGACAAGCATAGAACTGCAACAGTTGGGATGATTGTTGTGGTAATTTAAGTACTCTAAGTGATTGGCTACGTCAATGATCATTTTTGTTTATTTACGGGTATGTTGGGTACAAGGGAATTCTTTTCTTTTCTTTTCTTTTCTTTTAATTTCCGGGAATACAAGGATGGATGACTATATATATTATAATATATATATAATATATATATATATTATATATATAGTATATATATATTATATTAATATATATATATATTATATATATATATATTATATGATATATACTACCCGTATAATTAACTAGCAGAGTATATTAGTATATATTATATATATATATATCTATATATAGTATATATATATATCATATTCTATATAATATATATATATATATATATATATATATATATATATATATATATATATATATATATATATATATATATATATATATATATATATATATATATATATATATTAGATATCATTATGGCAACATCTCTTCTTGCCGATGGACTAGCTGTTGTTGGACAGGTATTGCAAACTTCCCTTATAATTCCGTATGTACGCTGTATAACATTTTCAGTCCTGAATTTATATATAGTTGGCGAAACTTTTGCCTAGTTGATTAAGGTATTATTAGTTGCTTTGTAATTTGTATGTGATAGCATTTACCTCTTTGTTGTTTTCTTTTATTCTCTTACAATGGTGACATAATAGTACTGAGAGTTGGGATCTCCTCCATTGCTTTCTTTCATCTGAGCTTGTGTTTATCTTATGAAAGGGCATAGTTTTCTTCACAAAGAGCGTGAGGAGCAAGAGGCCCGGCACAAGAAAGATCTTGAGGCGGTCAAGAGTGAGCTTAGGACTGAGCTCAAAGAGGAAGTTATGGCCATATTCCTTAATGCTCAACTCTTTGTCAACAATCTAATACGTCGTCCAGGTAATTTTCCAACTATCAACTTATTACATTGGTTTTTCTCTGGTGCCAAAGATTGTGAAAGTCCTTCGAACATGAGTACACGATAATGCTAATATTAAGAAAGTAAAATTGTAAAGTTTTGCAAGATGTAACCCGAGAATGAAAGCCTGATAACAAATACAGAGATTGTCACTTTACCTTGTAAGTTAGTACTGAATTATTTGGATTGGGGTAGAACTAATTATCGTAAGGACATGAAAGAAAGTGAACTATTATGCCTTGATAAGTACGAAAATAGACAATCTAGATGTACCTACTTGATGAGAAATCCACCAGGCTTACGGTTGCATATTTCGCAGTGCCATGCATCCTGAAAATTTTCATATTCATTAACAGTACTATATGCAAAGAATCGTTATCAAGCATTGAAACTTGTGTAAAGAACCAGCCTGAATGCAAAAACACTAGCAAATATTACAAGCATAAATTTGTAGGAACATGAGAGAGACGTAATCAACCTAGCTCAACATAGACTAGCAATGGCGATATCCTAGCATACCTGAGGGAAAACACTAGTACTTTGTCGTCCATTCCCATACTGAAATATGCATTGTCTTTTTCTGGCAAGGAGAAAAGTACATGGCAACAAACTTTCTACAGAACTCAATATTGTTATCCTACAGTAGGTAGAATTACAATAAGCAGGAGAAAAGAAGCATGACAACGCAATGCTCCTGCACCATTACAAAGAACAAAAGCTCACATAAAGCCTGTGCTGCTGATGGTACATGTAATGGGTTAGCCTCTGAGCACACATTCCGGGCTCGTACTGGTTTGGCTTTTCTGCCTGAGTCAGCCTCGCGAGAAGGCTCTGATGCTGCAACTGCAATCAATTGTTGATTTACAAAAATAATTTGATTTACAAATTACATGGTTCACCATCAGTTTACAACATCCAATCCTTTATCTCAAAATTATAGAATCAGTTATTTGAATTCTTTTCTTCCATTAAGCTTTGTTGTCCTTTGTAACATACACGTTCACCTCATTTTGGATAACTAAATCAACTAGTAGGATAGTCAACACAAAATAACTCATAGATATGCATACATATATGGTTTCATGTTTCTGAAATTGTCAATTCAATTAGAGTGACATGCAGTTCTTTCGGGTGTAAGTGCGTTGAACAGTTATTAATATCATATCTTTTGTCGGTTGATATATGCAACTTTGTTTCTGTAGAACAAAAGACCACAATATACAAGTTATGTTCTCTTCTTGGAAAGAAAAACTGAAAGATAAAATTGAACTGAGCCAGTGCAAAATAGAGAGTTATTTTGGTTGCTAAAAAGGAGGTTAAAAGTCATCAGACAACTTGCCTTGTAGATTGCATCAATTCTTGAAACATAGAGAAGATAAATTATGGAGTCCTTAGCAAGTAGACGACACATTCTTGATTCCAGTATAACAGATTTCTGGGTTTTAGCTATATTTGCCATGACTAGATATACAGAGGTACTCGTCATTTTTCAAATATTGCATAGGCCAAATTGAGTTATAGCTAGGTTCCAAATTTAAATTTACCATGCATTACAATAAATTTTTGTTAGAATTTGGAAACACTGATTCACAAAACCATGCTGCTTCAGACCAAAAAGTAAAGCATTACATTGTTCTAATGCATTCCAGCACCATGAGTATCCATTTAGCACATGCTAAAGCATGGATTTTGCTGATTCCATTGTCATTCTCCATTCTTAACCAACATATAAAGTTTCAACTCAAGTTTGGGGAATATGAAAAATATGAAAGGAATCTTCATATTTTTATAGACAAATTCTTCCAAGTATAACATATTATAAAAGGTAAAAAAGTGGAGGAAATTACAATATCAGTTCACGGATACATTTACAAGCAACCATCAGACATTGGGACAAAACCACAAGGGAGGACCACAACTTCCTTGATAATTTTACTTATTCCTGATAATTTAATATTATCAGGAATAAGTAATTTCACTTTCTTGTGATATAATAGAATTCTTTGTTTTCTCTTTTTCCTGGACAGATTTTTGGACTAAACTTTGTATATTGTCTGTACAGATTTTAACTTTTACATTGGTTTTTCCTAGCTTGTTACTGTAATTCTTGCTAGAATAATTGTAGTTCCCATTTAAAATATTTTCCAATTTTTTGCATCTTCACTTAAAGCTTCCTTTTTCACTTGAAGCTTCCTTTGTCACTTGAAGCTTGTTTTTGTACATTATTTTTTTCCAATTTTTTTGTAAGCAGGTCTGTACAGTTTGGAAGAACTGTTAGCAGGTCTGTACAGATGGATTGATCCTTTTGTTCTGTTTTAAACATTCACAAACTAATGTAGACTACTTTGTACAATTTGTAAGAACTTGTCTTTTTTTCTGGTTGTTTGTGTACAGTTAGCAGGTTGCTAATATATTGGCATATCTTCATTTGCAGGTCCTTTAAAAGCATTCTGGATATGCTAAAATGATGGGCGACGATCTTGTGATGGAAAAAAGTTTGGGTTAATTTTTTGGGTTCGTGTTGGATAGACTAATGTTCAAAAATATGGTGTAGTGCTTAATGTTTTGAGTTCAGAATTTTGTATGTAATGGTGGAGAATGGGTTCATTTTGTAACTGATTGTGTGGGTGATATATTGTGTTTTGGATTTATTTTGGAAATGGTGGTTGAGGATGCTTAATGTTAAGCTTTTTGTTGTTTATCAATTGAACATATATAGTTATATATGGATTTTGTTGTCTTCTACTTAATGGTAAAGAATGCTTGATGTTGTTAAGCTTTCTTTTTTGTATTGGAGCTCTGATACCTGGAGATAGATCTGAGGACAAACTTGACAACAGTTATGATCATATGAAATATATTATGTATATTTAAATTGTATGTTTTACAGCTGGAAAATACAAACAATAATTTCATAAGTATTACTTTTGAGACGGTTATGCAATTGTCCTAGATATAAACGACATCCTTTTGTAACGCTGGCAAATTTGTTTATGACGGATGTTATTCGTCATAAACTCTTTTATTTTGGGACAATTTTGTAAACCGTCGTAAACATATAATAATTCAAACTCTTTTGGTACGGTTAGTTTTTTCGACCCTAAAACCAAATTAGGACGGTATTTTTCGTCCTAAAACTTTTTGCCACGCCACCCTAATAGCACTGTCACTTACCGTCCTAAAATTCGTCCCAAACTACAATTTAGGACTGATTTAGGTCTTTTTAAGACAGATTTTTGACGTCCCAGAAAGACACTTTTTTTGTAGTGAGACGAGGAGCTTGGTGATTATATCTCGGCTGACGTAGAGGCACCCTCCTTTGACAATGTAATCCCACGGGATAAGATCTCGTATTTTATCAATAATAGAGTGTCTTTTAATTATTCTTGTCTTCCACACTGGAATGCCATGTATACATTAGACAACGCTCTACGGTCGTTGCAAACACAAATAACGACCGTCCACCATAATCGAATAGTCCCGTCTCAAGGAGTCTTCATAGTCCTCCACGGAGCCGAGACCAAGGCACCATCATCTCAGGCAAAGTCGAGCGTCATCGGGACCTCCCGTCAACCGAGCCCGAACCTGATACCGGTAGAGTACAAGTCTATCGGTACACGGATGCGGCAAAACACATCATCCAAAAGATGGGCTACGACCTGAAAAGCAACAAAGGCTTAAACTACGGCAAGGGTCGGCATCTCCCTGTCCGGCTTTCGATGCCCAATGGAAAGCCACAGGACTATTATAATCGGACTGGACGAGGGTTAGGCTATGTCACGCCGCCATCAACCCAAGAGAGTTCAGATACAGAAGACATAGAACATTCCCATTCGTCCGAAGCATCGACTTGGGATTCCGATACCAGTATCGGATCAGTCTTTAGGAAAGTGCAGTCAGCTAACATGACGTCAGCACAACCTCAAAAAGGTGAAGGCGAAGACCAAGCGCCAGAACCCTTCGAAGAAGAACCCTGGGCCCAACGCCTAGGTGAACAATGGGAGTCTCGTTTTGAGCTTCGTGAACCTCCCACCGAAGACGAAGTCGAGCAGATCGACCTCGGGGAGGGGTCTTCTTCCAAACCCATCTTCATCAGTAAAAGCCTGGAAGGAGAAGATCGAGAATCTTTAATCCAACTGGCTAAAGAGTATATCGATGTCTTCGTATGGAGCTACGAGGACATGTCGGGACTCGATCCACAGATCGCAATGCATAGGTTGAACATCTTACCTGATGCCAAACCTATCAAACAACAGCAGCGACGCTTCCGTCCGGACATCATGAATGCCATCGATCAGGAGGTAGACAAACTCTTGAATAGCGGCTTCATCCGTGAGGAACAACACCCGGATTGGGTAGCCAACATCGTTCCTGTCACCAAGAAGAACGGGAAGATACGAGTCTGTATCGACTTCAGGGATCTCAACTCTGCTTGCCCGAAGGACGAATTCCCCCTTCCAATCACTGATGTGATGATCGACAACACATGTGGCTTTGAGCGCATGTCCTTCATGGACGGGTATTCAGGCTACAATCAAATCAAGATGTTTCCCGATGACGCAAAATACACGTTATTCAGGACTCCAAAGGGTGTTTTCTGCTACACAGTAATGCCCTTCGGCTTGAAGAACGCCGGTGCGACATACCAGTGAGCTATGAGCACCATCTTCCGTCAACATCTTCGCAAGACAGTCGAATGCTATGTTGACGACATCGCAGTCAAGAGCCGCCTCAAAAGAGATCACCTACAGGACCTGAAGACGGTCTTCGATCTCATACGGGCGCATCAACTCAAAATGAACCCCGCTAAATCCTTTCTGGGGGTTTCTAGCGACAAATTCTTGGGCTTCGTCATCACAGCGAAAGGCATTCATGTTGATCCTGAGAAGACCAAAGCCATCCTCAACATGGACCCTCCGAAGAACCTTCGAGAACTTCGAGGCCTACAAGGACGTCTGGCATATATTCGGAGGTTCATAGCAAACCTTTCCGGTAAATGTCAACCCTTCACTCAGCTCATGAAGAAGGGAGTCTCTTATGTTTGGACAGAGGAGTGCCAGAAGGCTTTCGACGACATCAAAGCCTACTTGACGAGCCCACCAGTCCTGGTAGCGCCAGTCACGGGCAAACCATTTCTCCTCTACGTCCGTGCCATGGATCATTCTCTTGGCGCTCTGCTGGCTCAAAACAGCGATACAGGCTACGAGCAAGCAATCTACTACCTCAGTCGAACACTCATTGGGGCCGAACACCGGTACAACCCCGTCGAAAAGGAGTGCTTGGCTTTGGTGTTTGCCATCCAGAAGACTCGTTATTATGTCTCGGGTCAGACAATTCATGTCATTTCCCGAGTCAATCCGCTCAGAGTCCTCATGACGAAGCCAGGATCATTGAACTCCCGGCTGGCTACATGGGCGATCTTGCTAACACCGTACAACCTGGTGTTTGTGCCGCAAAAAGCTGTTAAGGGTCAAGCTCTGGCTGATTTTTTAGCTGCACACCCCATCCCAGAATCCTCAAAACTCTATGAAGATATCCCGGATGAGGTCCAAGAATCCAACGTCACCGAAGGAAGCTCCGTTTGGCGGATGTTCTTCGACGGCGCTTCGAGAACGGGCCCCAAAGGCCAAATCATCGCAGGAGTGGGGGTAGTCTTAGTCTCCCCCGATCAGCTGGTCATCCAGCGTGCATACTCTCTTTCGAAGCCGTGCTCCAACAACGTTGCTGAGTACAACGCACTCGTCATGGGACTCCAGCTCGCACAACAGCTGGGGGTCGACCATCTGGAAGCTTACAGTGACTCAAAACTCGTCGTAAACCAGGTTCGGGGACAATACGAAGTTCACCATGAAGATTTAATCCCTTATCATGAAGTCGCGTTGAACATCATTTCAACCTTCACCGGGTTCTTCATCGAACATGTCCCCCGTTTACAAAACTTGGAGGCCGATGCTCTGGCCGGCCTCGCAGCCTCATTAGCAGCGCCCTTTGGGACTCAACACTATATCACGGTAACAGGACGAGATCTAATTTATCCCAGAAACAACCTATGCTTGCAGGTGGCTCACGCCATGCCGACAAACACTGGGGTTAATGTCCGAGACTGGAGGTTCCCGTTCATCGACTTCGCTGTCTACGGAATCCTTCCAGAGGACCCGAAGGAAGCCGTCTCAGTCAGGAGACGCTCTCTTCGATTCTACTATGATACGGCTACCAAAACGCTGTACCGACGCTCCTTCGATGGGCTCCTCCTTCGATGCCTGTCCAACGAAGAAGCAGCCGAAGCTCTTCAAGAAGCTCATGACGGAACTTGTGGAGCTCATCAACCCGGTCCTAAGTTGCAAGATCGACTGCGACGTATGGGCTACTACTGGCCAACCATGGTTGCCGATGCTGTCGAATATGCTAAGAAGTGCCATGCGTGCCAACTTCATGCAGACTTCATACATACACCATCGGAGCCGCTACATCCTACAGTCGCCTCCTGGCCCTTCGAAGCCTGGGGCATGGACATTGTAGGGCCAATCACCCCTCCTTCATCGAGAGGACACCGTTTCATCCTGGCCATCACCGACTACTTCTCCAAATGGGTGGAAGCAGTTCCACTAGCAGAAGTAAAAAGCTCCAGGGTGGTCAGCTTTATCAAACACTATGTCATTTACCGTTTCGGGGTACCCCGGCGGATCATCCATGACAATGGCCCTCAGTTTATCAGCCACATTTTCAGCAGGTTCTGTGACAAGAATCGCATTCAGAACGTGGCCTCAACGGCCTACAATCCGGCAGCAAACGGATTGGCTGAGGCATTCAACAAAACTATCGTTAGGCTGTTCAAAAAGGTCGTGTCATCCAACAAACACGACTGGGACAAAAAGCTTGGCGAATGCCTTTGGGCCTACCACACAACGGCACGGACCCCAACAGGCAACACTCCATTCTCCCTGGTCTACGGGAGCGAAGCAGTACTGCCTCTCGAGATACAGATACCTTCGCTCCGCGTGGCAATCACAAACGATCTCACAGAAGAGGACAATCAACGTCGTCGTCTGCGGGAATTGGAGGCACTTGACGAAAAATGTCTCTTAGCTCAACAACGCATCGAGCTCTACCAAGCCCGTATATCACATGCTTTTAACAAAAAGGTCAAACAGAGGACTTTCCAAGTTGGCGACCTGGTTTTAGCAGTCAGAAAACCAATGGTGTTGACCCACAAGACACCAGAAAAGTTCGAGCCCAAGTGGGAAGGACCTTTCATCATAGAGACGGTATACTCAAACGGTGCTTACCGCCTCGCCAAATCCAATGGGGACTTGTTCATGATGCCCATCAACGGCAAGTTCCTAAAGAAGTACTATTCTTGACATCCTCCAGACATGTACTTCCCCAAACAACCTCTTTTCACAAACTCATACGCCTCCGGAACCCAGCTGTTCCGTGGCATCTTCCAGTAGAAAGATAACCATGTCCATATTACCTCTGAGTTGTCTCTCTACACCCTACAAAGCAGAATCTTACACTTCGTAAGCCTACGCTACCCTTCATGTTTACCACGTCCACATTACCTCTGAGTAAACATCTTGTACAAACAACCCCTGTGTTATTGTACATTTATCGCAGAACTTCCACGTCCATATAACCTCTGAGTTGTTCGGCGTATCCCCCAAGATTATTCCTACCACGTCCATAATACCTCTGAGTAGGGAGATTCTATCATTTCGAACCCAGTGATTGCCATGTCCACATTACCTCTGAGCAAACATAATGGTTCCTTCAAACTTATTATCTGTACCTGAAAACCAAGGTGCGCAAAAGATAATAGGTCCACACAAATCATCAAGTTCATAACAACAAAAGATGAACACATCACAAAAAAAAGAGTTGTAGACTTCTTTATTCTTCTGAAAAAGGAGTACAAGAAACTACATCATCCCCCAGTAAGGGTTGCAAAAGAACACAAAAGAAAAAGGAAAAAAGCTATGGTCCCTGAATCTCTCCAGGATGGGCTGAGAGCTCCCTGACTCGAAGCTTTAAGTCGACTGCGCGGGCCTCCACCGTCGCCAGGACTCGTCGCTCTGCTTCTCGGTGCATCAATTCAATGGCCCCAGCGGAAGTATCACTTGCATGCTTCTCATCAAGCTATTGTCGTTGCTGCGCCAAGGCAAGAGTCCGCTGAGTAAAAGTCGCCTCATCCTTCTTAAATGCTGCATGTTCAGCCCGGACACGCTCGACCTCTAACTGGAGTCGGGCCCGTTGGTCTTCAAGGCGGCGCATCTGGGTGTCGATATCCGCGATATTAGCTTCCAATGCAGCTCGAGTTTCCACCGTAGTCTTCATGGACTGAGACAACTGCTCTACCGCAGCCTCAGTCTCAGCCACCTCGTGCTCCCAAACGTCCGAGATGGCCTGGTATAAAGATTCGATCTCGGCGATCAGCTTCCCCTTCTCCGCCTCTATCAAGACAGAAAGGTCGTTTCGCTGGATGCGTTGAAGTTCCGCGAGCCGCTCATCCAGCTCAATCACCGAAGCCTCCAGAATTTCGGCCATATGGTCGTGGCCTTGGTGAATACAAATCAGCTCGATGCAGGGCATTGCCAGAGCTTTTGCCGTCGCAAAACTCCCATTGGCATTCATCACAGCAGATACACCCTTCTGCAGTAATTTGTATACCCCCTCGACGAGGAATTTCACATACTCGTCTGCATCCGCCAGGACCTGCGGCGTCATCGCGGGAGTTGGAGGAGCTACTACAGTTTGCGGACCTGAAGAAGATCCGCCAACTTTAACCAGCGAGGCTTGAACCTCGGCATCAATGGGCTCTTCATCAACAGGGGCTGGACTTCCAGCCCGAGGAGCCGAAGGAGCTGGGACAGGCGTCGAGATGGTCCCCCAAGTAGAAGGAGCTACAGAGGGTTCTACACCCTTACCCTTTTCAAGCCCGGAGGAACCACCGATGTCAACAGCCACCTCTTCTACCCCCAACATCCTATCAACAGTCGATACCTCCCTTGGCAGAATAGAGAGATTATCACTTGTCTCTTGACTCGTCGCAGTGGTCTTGACTGGCAGACGGGTCTCATCATCGAGTCCCTCAACAGGGACAGAATCTGTCGCTACCTCCTGAGTGGTAGCCGCCTCAACTTCCACGGTTGAAGCCGGGGTAGGACTCGGCAATGATGCGGCCGACCTCCCCTCATCATGATAAAGAGGGGATTCAACCCTCTCCTCTGTCTCAGCTACTTCTGTTGCCTCCGCAACAGGCCCTTGCAGCTCTGGAGCAACGTCATCGGAAGACGACGAACTCCATTCTTCTTCACCACCAGGAAACGGCGTGCTTGTTTCAGTTTCCCTCCTAACATAATCCGGGGATACCGGAATCTCCACGTCAACAGCATCCTCCGGATCTTCCTCCATGGGAGACATCATGGTCGGCGGGATACGCACTTCAGACGAGCCCGTCGTCCCTTTTCGCCTGCTCCCACCTGACTTTGGGGTGCGAGGTTTTCTTTTTAACGGCTCCTACAAGAGAAGATGAAGCCTCGTAAATAGTGGAACCAAAATCAGATTATGTGGGACACCTTTACCTCTGCGGACGTTGAATCCGATGACGCCGTCGGTGACGACGCCTTCTTCTGTTTCTTCGATACAGGAGATTCAATTCCTACGTCTGCACATCGCTTTGATCGATCGCCCGAGGGTTCTGCTTGAGAGGCGGAAGGGGCACTCCGATGACCTGTCCCTGACGGACGATGCGATCGGACCTTCACCGGCACGTTCCCGGTTATCGCTAACTGGGTGCCTGCAATAAGACTGGTTTCCCTGTCATATCCGGAGGGCGCAGCAGCCATAACACAGTAAAATTTGGCGGCTGAGTAAAGAATGGGCGGCCGCGGATCTGGGACGGGCAACGTAAAATGAGCCCCAGTACATCCGGCATTATAGTAATGCCAGGCTCGTGCACCATCCAACAAACTTCCAATATACCCCATAGAAATACTGGGGTTATCCAACATCATCTGGGCATAACCAAATTGTCGCGCAAAGCGGCTTGGCAAATATGGTTCCAGGTAGCACTGATTCCTGTTCCTATATACCAGATGAGACGGCCGGATACTCTGCAACCAGCGGAATCCCCATTGAGGCAGAGTGGTGGTACCTTCGCCCAGATCCCTTAGATCTTCGTTGGCCTCAAAGCCCAAGTAGATTGGACCAACTTTGGTAATTTCCCAACCCTGAAGACGGGATAAAACCTTTCTACAAACAGGGACACCATTATGTGACCAGCTCCTCCGATTGAAACGACGAAGGAGTGCATCTCCAGCCTTATAATCTTCTTCCGAGCCCGGACTCATCACACTGGGATGATGCAAAATCAGCCATCCCATCAAATAGTGAAACGGCAGTTCGACACGCGGGAAGTTATTGTTTCGGCCTCTGTCATGAATCACATTTCCAGCAAACTCTCTCAAACCTCGCTGCAGGTTACATACCATTGCGGGAAGAAGAGCCAAACGCCGGCCGAAGACCAGCTTCACGGCTGGCAGGATTAAGTTTCGGGTTACCCTCTCTACGGCACCGGATCCGCCCGCGAACACGCAATCCCGGAGCCATATCATCAGGTAGGACGCCAACACCGCCTTGGGTGACATCCGATAAGCAAGATGCCAGAAGCAGCTGTAGGAGCGTGCATCTGACTGCTGGTCCTCATTTCCTCGGGGATTTTTCTCCCCTAACCTGCTCATTTCGGACAACACTTCGCTACGAGAGAGCGCCGGTGGAGTGGAAAATTGTGAGGGATCCTCCTTGTCTTGTCTAAAGACATAATCTCTCCAAGCGGTCACATGAGGCTGCATCCCGTTCCTATCCCGTCTCTGCATATAGTAATGATGACTCGCCACTTCCTTAAAGACGGCCGTCATCTCCTCAGCCCTGTCCTCCAGGACTTGAAGTTCCTCGTTGGTGGGAAAGTACTCTTCATAGGGTTCCGACCCCCAAGGGAGTTTTGACACCTCGTACATCTCGTGAAGTGCGAACCCTAATTCCTCCACCGGAGTAAAAAAGGTCCCGGTATGGACATCAAACATCTCCAGTAGTGCGAGGAACATATGCCTGTTGAGATCAACACCCTCCTGGGTAGCACGGATCGCGGCAGTCAACCCAATCTCTCGAAGCTCGGTCCGAAACCGCGACAAGATCCAGAGTGTCAGTTTATCCCACTTGGAAACATAATGGCACCAACCCTCTACCCGAAAATCTCCTTTCGGGTATGAGCGTTCCTTCAAAAGCATACGATGTGTAAAAGTCAAAGCACTATAAGCAAACGTATCAATGGGTACGTCACTGTAGAGGCTCCCGGGGCGTAGAGTCCGCTAGGTGAAAGAAGACCCAGACCGTGTGGCGGTCAAAGTGTCCCTTCGGTCGAAAGTAGAATCAATTTGGATGACGCCAGTCACCGCTCCCCCCTGAGAAGGGGTAAGATCCCAAGACATCTTCCTCTGGGAAACAAGGCGACAGAAGGATGTCAAAGGCCATTGACGTTCAAGTTGCTTGACAGTCATATGCACCCCATTCGCTGTAAAGAACCAGTCCTCCTTGACCTTCAACACCGTCGCATCAGTAGAAGTGAGACGGTCTCCGAATAAGAACTCAGACTTCAAGAAGGTCAATTTATCAGATGTGGAAGATTTTAAAACACCACGTTCCATCATCCGTTTGAGGAACCCATACTGCTGCTCACGGATTTGGGTCATTCTCTCGGGAGGCTGATCCAGCATAAGAGCCTCTTGAGCGGGGTTTATCACTTCCTCATCATACTCTACTCCCATCTGGTTGAAGACAGCCTCCAAGAACACTTCATTCAAAGGCGGGATTGCTACCGACACTAGCAAAGATCAGAAAAAATGTTAGAAGCAACAAGAAGAGCTTCGGCGCATCATCAGGGTTTAAGCCCATGCGCGTCAGCAGCCTCGGTGCATCATCAAGGTTTTAGCCCATGTGCGTCAGCAGCCTCGGCGCATCATCAGGGTCTAAACCCATGCGCGTCGGCGAACAAAGACCGCGGCACATCATTAAAGACCCAAGGTCTATGTGCGTTGGTGTACGGAAAAACGAGACTTACCGACCACCTCTGGCCGAACTTCGACAGGCCGTCGGGGAACGTCAGCCGTTACAACTTCCGCAGGCTCCTTCGCTTTCTCCTTCCCCTTGCCGGCACCACCGCGAGGAGTCTTGGGAGCCATTCTCTCAAAGAAGAAAAAGTTAGGGTTTTGAAGAAAAAACTCTAAAGAAAGCAAAGGCACAGAGCAGATGAACTCTCTCTCTCTCCAACCCTTACCTATTTATAGGACTTGGTCGCACGCGTGAACCGATGACGTGTAATCTCAGCCGTCGCTTCGGGTTCCGTGAGGAGATAACAACAAATACAACCAAAAGATCATCATTAATCTTTTGGGTTACCAAGGCGTCATCATCATCAACTGAAAGGAGCATGCGCCCGAACAAGCATGCGCCTAAAAATCATGCGCCCTGACCTCCATGCTTCTTATTCAAAGTATTCCAAAACTTATTCAAAAGTTTTGAAAACTTTGAAGGGGGTCTTGTAGAAGCATGGAATTTCACAACCAGAAAGCCCATGCGCCAGGCATTATATGCGCCAGAACTCAGACAGCTAATCGAATAAGCCATAGACATTCGAAGAAGGACTTTTTATTTTATATATAAAAGTCTATTACATGTCTAAAAAAGATGGTACAAAGGAGAATTTCTACAAAAGAAGGATCCTAGATCTACATCCAGCAACCACCATGCGCCTTCCAGATAGGCGCAGCAACCACCATGCGCCTCCCGATAGGCGCAGCAGTCACCATGCGCTGTCAGCCAGGCGCAGCAGATGTCATGCGCCTCCAGTCAGGCACATCCTACCATCTCTTCAGCAGCTCAGTTATGTGCATCCAGCTCAGTTATGTGCATCCCTTCAGCAGCTCAGTTATGTGCCGCTCTTCCAGCCAGGCTCGCCTGATAAGTGCTTCGCCAAGCAAAGCATTTAACCCTCTGGCTGGAACCAAGGAAGAGAAGAGCACCACAAATGCTGTGGCCAGGGGAGGCTTCGAAAGAGCCTCCAAAGGCGAAGGAAGACCGTGATCGAAACCGCGGCTAAAGGAGCAGCTTTCAACACAACCAGAGTGGGCAACACCCACTTTGAAGGAAGAAAGAGCCTAGCACCGCCATTCCGATCTACGGCTCTTCCGGAATAACGGAGACGAGGCCCGAACATCCTTATCTTTGGATGCAACAGGCACCTTCCGTCTGCCTCAGAAGCCCTCGACTCCGTCTTTTGGATGTAACAGTCACCTTCAAGAGCATCGAAGACAACACGACGTCTCATCTTCACCCTCGGGAGCACTTCGTCAACAGAATGCACCCACATATCCAAGTTCATGTTGGAAGTACGTGAGGGAATGAGGAGCAAACTTTCTCTCCATACCACTATTTATAGGCCGGGCAAATTAAACCCACGTGCCAAGTGGATGACTCTCCGAATTCTGTGCAATAAATTTGCATTAAATGGATGAACCGAACGCCTCGAATTCAGCCAAACGGCTATTTATAGCACTCGAGGAGCGAGACAGCCGCGTCATTAAAGGACATGTCGGATGCGCCAGCCAAACTGCGCATCACACGGACGCGCCCTCCTGCATCAGGCACATCACACAGACGCGCCCTACAGTACCCGGCGCATCACAGAGGATGCGCCCTCACATCTCCATGCCAAGTGGAACACCAACCAATGTGCCCACTCAGCTGTCCATCGAACGTCACAAACATTAAATGCTGAACTGACACCAGAGTTGGCAGCACGCTTCCCAAAGACTGAACAGTTGACAGCTTTTTCAGAGAACGAAGCGTCGGCAACGTCAGCATCATCATGACTCTATCCCGACGGCTACTGCCACGTGGCCACCCGTATGCGCCTCTACGGCCATGCGTCCAAATCTGCATGCGCCTCTACGGCCATGCGTCCAAACCAGCATGCGCCTCAAAAGCCATGCGCCTCGGACCCTTCACTGATCCCTAAGACAGAAGAAGAGTCTCCAGTTGAAGCTTTGCATGCGCTTCAAAAGCCATGCGCCTCAGACCCTTCACTGATCCCTAAGACAGAAGAAGAGTCTCCAGTTGAAGCTTTGCATGCGCTTCAAAATCCATGCGCCCCAGACTGATCTCTGATCCCGAAAGACAGAAAGAAGGTCACCTGCATGCGCCTCAAAAGCCATGCGCCCTAAATAGTTTATAACTCCTAAAGGTTATGAGCCGCAGTCTCCTCCTGCGCCCAGATCCAAGGTGCAGCTCACCAGATCACTGCCCCCCCAAATCCGAGATCTTCGAGCCATGGGTCGATGACACGTGTCTTTTGACTCAACTCGTCCAAAATTTCAGCAACAGAAAGATCTTCTCCTCTGCTACGTGCCGGCTCACAACAGCAGTATGAAGAGTTCAACCTCCCAATCAGGGCGCATCATCCGTGCGCCCCCATCAGCAACTTCCATGTGGCGTCCCCACACACCGGCGCATCCTACATGCGCGCATGAGCAGCCAGCCTGCAAAACTATAAATAGAGGGATCATTTCCTTCTCACCCACGGACAACAGACAGAATCCACAACGAACATATGAGGAATCACCAGAGAGGCAGATACAGACACTCAACGTCTTCCTCCTCTCAGCAAGCTCCAGCACCCAGAGCAATCCACACCTTCAGAGAACCGATAACCGTCGTCAGCCGGTCAACGGAGTCAACGCATTACCACTCGCTCCATTGGCACTAAGGACCCAGCTTAAACAAAAGTGTACTCCTAGGACTATATCTAAGTCCTACATTTGTAACACTGTTCTGTTTGTATTAAAGTTTTCAATCAAACAATTTTAATGGCAAACAAGGGTCTACTCAGTTCCAAGATTGGCCTTCTTTTATTGTCAGTACCAAGGCTGTTGAAGTCAGTGCTGAGACCTTCAAGGGTCTGGGGGTACAAATGGCTCCCAAGGAATCAAATCAGAGCGCTAGCAATAGTACTCGACCCAACAATCGCAAAAGGAAAGAAGCTCTTGAAGTCAATCTCCAAAACAGTAGTCAAGAGGTAAAGACTACCCAAGCTACTCCAGCTCCAACAAATCAACAACAGAGATCTCCTCGGCCGAAGGAAGAATATTCTTTCGACGATGATGATGTTCAGGGTATCTTTGAATGCTTACTCAAAGGTAATAAGATTCAATTGCCAGAAATTAAAAAGCCTGATGAAGCCAATAAGACAGATCATCCAAAATACTGTCCATATCATAGAATGCTGGGTCATACAATCCGGTCTTGCTATGTATTAAAAGGGAAGATTCAAGAGATGATTAAATCAGGAGCTGTAACATTAACACCCAAAGACAAAACAGTCACAGTAAATGTAATTTCAATGCAGTTCGGTGACTTTCCCCCCTTAATGATGGAAAGTGGGATTGTTCCTATCCCCAAAGCAACTCTCGAAGTTGTAAATATCCCACCAGCACAGAATGACGGACTTGTTCCTGTCACAACTAAGAAGGGAGAGATCATGTGGATTCACCCGGATCTAATGACGGAGTTTGAAACGTCTTCCTCTTCTCCTCGGAAGACTTCCTCATCTAAAAAGAAGCTCGGGAAGACTAAGTTATGCAATGTGACTTCTAGTTTCACACCCAATTTTTATCTAACCTCTACTTTCATCTCAGCAGGAAATTCACTCCCTACGGAAATAAAATCTGTATCTCAATTTGAAGATAGGTACAAGCCTGCTTTTCATCTATACAGTTCACAATCTCGTAAATTGATGGCGAAGATGGGTTATGATCTAGCCACTGCTCCTGGTTTGAACTCAGGCAAGGGACTCCGAGCACCTTTGGCCATTACTATGAGACATAATCAATCTCGTGTTGGCCTTAAAAGAACCAAGAGCAAAATAAAGAATTGCAGCATGGTTTCCATAGACCTTGAACCAGAATCTGAAGTTGAAGTTCATGCTGGAACTCGGTCAGGAAAAATATATCTGAAAGATTATGCTGAAGTTCCTGAAGAAACTTCTGACGTTTCTCCGGTTACAGCTTCAACACCAGTCTCTACTGAAGAGCCTTTAAATGTTCCTGTTGAGACAGTTCCTTCTAAACCAATAGCAGCTGACAAAGGCAAACAACAAGTCCGCTTCGACAAACCATTGAAGAAGTCATCTCCTACAGGACTTGAAAAGTCTTATAATTTTGATATATTGGCTCAACTAGCCAATACCCCAGCTAAATTATCAATCTTCGAGCTCTTACGCCTCTCTAAAGAGACTCGAGAAACTCTAAGTGAAGCACTGCTGCAAGCAGAAACCTGCCTAACTCTTCTCAAGAAATTGGAAACAGAACCTGTTTCTCATTGCCATAATGTATTGGAATTTATTCCAAACATTACCTTTACGCAGGACGATATGCTGCTAGAGGATAATCGACATGACCGTCCTTTATATCATATAGGATATATTGATTCTATGAAGGTTGATCGTCTCCTGATTGATCCAGGATCTGCTCTCAGTATTATGCCAAAAGCTATGCTAGACGCACTGAAGATACTTGTACATAGCCTTTCCATCACTATCACTACCATCTTGGGATTTAATCAAGGAAAAAGTGAGCCTTTGGGCAAGATTCGCCTCAAATTTCAAATAGGCGATCTTCGCACTAAAGTTACTTTTTACATCATCGACAATCATGGTTGCTCATACAATGCTCTGTTGGGGAGACCATTCTTGCATGAACGTAATGTCGTTCCTTCGACCCTTCATCAGTGTTTCAAATATGTTGATGATAATGGAGAAGTTCAAAAGGAGGTTGCGGATCTCTATCCATTCAAAGGAGTTGAAGCTTACTTCAATGACGCTCGCATGTACAAAGATGAATACTCAAAAGTCTTGCAAGCTATGGATAATGATGATAAAATAGCAAAAGTTAGCACTTTTGTTATTCTTGTAAAAGGGCGTATCACTCCTCCGCAGTCTGTTAGATCATCCGAAGAAGGCTCACTGATAATTCCTGTCAGTGGACGTATTACTTCATCACCTGCTCAGGCTTCACAAGGTTCACTGATAATTCCTGTCAGTGGACGTACTACTGTACCGTCTTCCCAAGCTCTACAAGGCTTACTGATAATTCCTGTCAGTGGACGTACTACTCTCCCTCCACCTTCTCAGGCTAGACTAGATACTCTAGTCATTCCAGTTAGTGGACGTACTACTTATCCACGATCTTCTTCAAGGGAGCTCACCTCTTCTGAGCCTTTTGTTATCGATCTTAATCGAAACAAAACTTCTGATCGCTCTTCCTCTCTCCCTTTTGTCATTAATTTGACTAAGTCTGATAAGGCTCAGCCTTCTGTTGTAAATACAGTATTTAATATTAATGAAGCATCTCCTTTGCAGTATATTGATGTTTGTAATCATGTACAAAGTTATTTACAATTGCTAGATAACTTAGAGTCACTAACTATAGGGGTTGTTCAAACTCTTCATACAGACGTATCATTGGAATCCATACAAAAATCATACTTCATGGTCCCTGCTAGAAAAAAGGGAGAAAATCCAATCTTCTTTTATAAAGGACCCCAGAATCCTCCGAACTTGGAAGAAGATGACATAAACGATGATACTGGAAGGTTACAACTGCGTCGCTACAGTCAACAATCCAAAAATATCATCAAGAATATGGGTTATGACTTTAGAACCAGTCTCAATAATGGAAAAGGAAGAAGAATGCCTGTTCGAATTCCTCCATTAAAATACGGAAGGACAAAATGTGGTTTAGGTTACATTGCTCCTACTTCCTTTATCAACATAGTCCATGAAGATTCAAAGTCCGATGAAGACGAACGATCTGAGTCTTCTGATTCTCTCTCTTGGGATTCTGACACGAGTATTGGCGATCTTCATCGTTCTATTTTGTCCGTCAATATGGTCTCTGTTGATGGCCCGCAGGAAAATGATGAAGATGAGGATGATTTTGAAATATCATCCGAATCGGAACAATGGGCTCAAAGATTAGATAATCAATGGGAATGCAGGTTCGAGCAGAGAGAACCTCCTACCGAAGATAAACTGATCCAAATTGATGTTGGTGAAGAAGGTTCTCCTAAACCAATATTCATCAGTGAAAGTCTTTCAGAAACAGATAAGCAAGACATGATCAAGCTTATTCGTGATTATATCGATGTCTTTGCCTGGAGTTACGAAGATATGCCAGGACTAGATCCGAAGATTGCAATGCACAAACTCAATATCATGCCAAATGCTAAACCGGTCAAACAACAACAGCGACGATTTCGTCCAGACATCATGGATGCAATTGAAGCTGAAGTCAACAAGCTTATGGCTTCTGGATTTATTCGAGAGGAACAACATCCTGAATGGGTGGCTAACATCGTTCCTGTCCTTAAAAAGACTGGCAAGATTCGGGTCTGTATAGACTTTCGTGATCTCAATGCGGTTTGTCCTAAAGACGAGTTTTCTCTTCCAATTACTGATGTCATGATCGACAACACATGTGGTTTCGAACGAATGTCATTTATGGATGGGTATTCGGGATACAACCAGATCAAAATGTTTCCAAATGATGAAAAACACACTTCCTTCAGAACGTCGATCGGTACATACTGTTATACAGTGATGCCGTTTGGTCTCAAGAATGCAGGAGCAACATATCAGCGAGCAATGAGCACTATATTTCGCGAACATCTTCGAAAAATAGTCGAATGCTATGTTGATGATATTGCAGTCAAAAGTCGACGAAAGGAGGATCATATCCAAGATTTAAAGACTATCTTTGATTTAATGCGTCAACATCAACTTAAAATGAACCCTACTAAGTCCTTCCTGGGCATCTCTAGTGGTAAATTTCTCGGCTTCGTCATTATCGCTAAAGGTATACACGTGGATCCCGAGAAGATCAAAGCCATTCAAGAGATGCGTCCTCCACGCACCTTAAAAGAGCTACGAGGATTTCAAGGAAGAATTGCTTATATCAGGAGATTCATTTCCAACTTATCAGGACGCTGCAGACCATTCAACAAACTTCTGAAGAAAGGTGTATCTTTCGTCTGGAACGAAGAATGTCAAAAAGCATTTGACGATATTAAACAGTATCTCATGAACCCTCCAGTTTTGGTACCTCCCGTCTCGGGGATACCATTCCTTCTATATGTTCGAGCCATGGATCATTCTCTTGGTGCATTACTTGTCCAGAAAAATAAAGATGGCCATGAACAGGCTATTTATTATCTCAGTCGCACAATAACGGGTGCTGAACCGCGTTATTCTCCAATCGAAAAAGAATGCTTAGCATTAATGTTTGTTGTTCAGAAAACGCGACATTATATTATCGGTCAAACGATTCATGTCATTTCCAGAGTGAATCCCATCAAGATTATGATGAAGAAACCTGGTATTCTCAACTCCAGACTAGCTAATTGGGGAATCTTGTTAGCTCAATACGATATGCATTATATTCCTCAGAAGTCAGTTAAAGGACAGGCTCTTGCTGATTTTCTGGCTGCTCATACAATTCCAGAAGATTCTAAATTATATGATGAGATTCCTGATGAAGTCTTGGATTCAAATCTGATTTCTGAAGAAGTTCCTACCTGGCGTCTATTCTTTGATGGAGCATCTAGAATAGGTCCTAACGGCGATATTGTCGTTGGAGTTGGGATTGTTCTTGTATCCCCAGAAGGACTAACTATTCAGAGGGCTTATTCTCTAGATCAATCATGTTCAAACAATGTAGCCGAATACAATGCATTACTCATTGGTCTTCAACTTGCTAAACATCTATATATTCAATATTTGGAAGTTTATGGAGACTCCAAGCTTATTGTCAATCAGATCAGAGGAACGTATGAAGTTCGTCATCAGGATTTGATACCTTATCATCAAGCAGCACTCTCTATAGCCTCATCTTTTGAAGACTTCTTTATTGAACATGTTCGACGAGCCTATAATGCAGAAGCTGATGCTTTAGCTAATCTTGCTGCTGTATTAGCTATACCAATCAGACGTCAGCAAGTGATAGTGGTTTATAACCGAGAACTATTCTGTGTTGAGAATAATTTGGCTTTGGTTTTTCCTCACAAACCAGACAAAGATTCTCTCAACCTTGATGCTGGATTAAAGTTTGACAAAATGTCCTCGTCTTCCTCTGATTCTACTATGGAATATGTCTTTTCTAATGAAACAGAAGCCATAATTGAAGACTGGAGACGCCCGTTTATAGATTTTGTTTTGTATGATATACTTCCTGATAATCCGAGTGAAGCAGCGTCTATTCGACGTCGATCTCTCAGATTCTATTATAATCATACGACGAAAACATTATATCGTCGGTCTTACGACGGTCTTCTCCTCCGATGCATTGCCGGTGAAGAAACACAACAGATAATTCGTGAAGCACATGATGGTGTTTGCGGAGCTCATCAACCAGGTCCTAAACTTCAAGATCGTATCCGACGTATGGGTTATTATTGGCCCACGATGGTGGCTGACGCTATTCAATATGCTCGGAAATGTAAAGCCTGTCAAATTCATGCAGACTTTATTCATCAACCGTCAGAGTTCTTACATCCAACAGCGGCATCATGGCCCTTTGAAGCTTGGGGCATGGACGTCATTGGTCCCATCAACCCACCATCATCAAGAGGACATCGGTTTATTTTAGCAATAACCGATTACTTTTCCAAATGGGCTGAAGCAATCCCGTTATCTGAAGTTAAAACTTCTAGTGTTATCAACTTCGTCAAACATCATGTTATCTATCGATTTGGTGTTCCTCGGCGTATTATCCATGATAACGGACCGCAGTTCGTCAGTCAGAAATTTACTCGATTCTGCGACGATCATCGGATTAATAATTTAGCTTCTACAGCATATAATCCAGCAGCCAATGGATTGGCAGAAGCTTTCAATAAAACAATCATCAAACTCTTGAAAAAGTTTGTTTCTTCCAACAAACGCAACTGGAGCGAGGGCCTACCGCACCACAGTTCGCAATGCGACTGGATGTACACCTTTCTCTTTAGTATATGGGTGTGAAGCTGTTCTTCCCCTTGAGATCCAGATTCCTTCTCTGAGAATTACAATCTCCAATGAATTGACAACAGAAAACAATGATCGTCTTCGACTTCAAGAGTTGGAAGCTCTAGATGAAAAACGATTGTATGCTCAACAAAATATCGAGCTGTATCAGGCCCGAATCTCAAAAGCTTTTAATCGGAAAGTCAAAGTCAGAGCATATCAGAAGGGAGAACTGGTCCTTACTGTCAGACGTCCTATGACCATGACACATATGAGCAAAGGCAAATTTGATGCGAAATGGGAAGGCCCATTCGTAGTAGACAAAGTCTTCTCTAACGGAGCATACCAGCTTGCCTCTATGGATGGGAAAGTCATGATGATGCCTATCAATGGCAAATTCTTAAAGAAATATTATGTATAATATTTTCATCATTCCCCAGCAAATATAAAATCCTTCTCTACAAAAGTTATTTTGATATCGTTATCCCCAGAGGAAATTGATATTCCACCATGTATCATCTTCCCAGAGAATTTGATATTTCGTCTTATTAGATCCCCAGGGTTTTTTTTTAAAAAAAGATCTTGAATAAAAAATCATGTCCATATTACCTCTGAATTTTCTATCTCAATATCATATTTTAATATTTAGTCTTTCTGATTTCTGAGTCTAAAGATCAGTGAATAAAGGCAAAATTGATGTAAAGTGGGAAGGATACATCGTAAACAAAGTTTCCTTAAACATAGTTTATTTTGAGACAAATTCTTCAAGAAAAAGAGTACATCATCATGGAAGATCACTGTCATCCCTCTCATACTTAGGACGAGGGCCACATACATAATCAGCAAAAGAATTTAATACATCTTTTTCTGACCGCACCAAGAACTGACAGGCAGCCAGCCTCATTGCTTCTTCTTCTTCGGTTTCTCCTGGTTCGACCAGGAAGTCCAGGATATCTTTCGGCGGCTTGGGAGTAGATGAGCTTTCGCCCATTTCCTTCTTCTGCGGAGATAGATGCTCTTTAGCACCTTCAGTAACTTCGGAGACGACTTCAGCCTTCTTTGTATTCTTTTCAGAAGACATTGTGGATAAAAAAGGATGATGTGTGATCCTTTTACTCAAATATATGCTTTATTTATAGGCATATGGTTACAAGGATCGAAGGGACGTATTCTTTCCCGATATTCATTTCATCCATTTATTTCTCACATTCATCCGACGTTTCACATGTTCATTAATACTTGACGGTTCATCCGTTCATTTATTACATTCACTCGACAGTTTATCTGTTCATCATTTCCTAACGGTTCATCCGTTCATAATCTTCTATCAATTTATCAAGTGGGGATTTGTTATTTATCATGTTTTCATAACCTCTGAATCAATTCCGAATCTACTTACTCATTTGTCATATTTTGACCTCTGCATAGAAATCAATCTATTTTCTTTCGAGTTTCTATATATTATCATGTCCATAATACCTCTGATAATATTATATACTCTAAAACAGAAAAGATGATTTTATTATCTATCATGTCCACAATTCATCCACAAATACAAATCATTGAGCATAGAAGAATTGTCATTTCCATTCTCATTTCACCACAAAAAAAGTCTATTACATTTTCTTAGACTTTCTTACAAATTATAATGGAAATCTATTACAAATCTTGGATTTTCATTCTACACCATAACGATAACCTAATAGAGATCTATCTTCTTCTTTGGATCTTCTCCGTCGGACCTTCTCCGTCAGGTTCGTTGTTGGTGGCAATTCCTGACTGTCTGGGTCTCAGTCACGACCAGATCAGCAGGAATCAAACTCTGGTCTTCTCTCTCAGACGAGAGGAGAACCACAGAGTATGGCAGCCCGAAGTCGTGGTGCTGCCAATACAACTGGTGGATGGGGGTAACCTCTCAAGGAAGACAGGAATGTATCCAAACCTTGGGATACAATTCCTGGTTCTGCCTTGAAAGGAACTCTACTACCCGATTTCTCGGTAGTAGAGTTGACTCCACCATCCAACTCTCGTGTATAAAGGCTCTTCCTACCATCTGAGGAAGACCCTTCTATCCCACGAAGAGTTCTGAGTTGTCTGATTTACGCATCAAAGGCGTATGAGCTCCCTGATGTTGGTGTCAGAAGGACATTCTCCACAGCATCCACATCACCAATGCCAGTTCTGAAGAAAATCTTTAGCCAAGTTTCTGCAGAAAACAGCATGAAGAAGAGAATTAAATCAACAGAAATGTCATATGAAACGTACTGGTTGGTCAAGCACGCTCAGAGACAGAAAGCTTATTTTCAACAGCAAAAACAGTACGTGTATTATGCCGGACTTACCTTCAAGTTTGACGCTAAGAATTGGCAAACTGATGTCTGACATATTGCTCAGAATTCGAACATTTAGAAGCATTTGCTTTCCGATTCGAGAGTGAAATCTCACGTTCATTTTCAGAGAAGAGAAGAAGAAAAAGAAGATGGGGATGAGTTCTGGGAAACTCTTCTGTCTATTTTAAAGTATGGAGCGCAAGCCTATTCTTGGAAAGGATCCACAAATAACGCTCATAAAATATGCAATGAGTGCCACGTGTACTTTGGAAACCAGCATAGCCTTGGAAATATTCAAAGAGTGCTTTCCACAACATTGGAAGATAATGTAACCTACAGCTATTTATTGGTGCATGCTATTCATTGATGTACGCTATCCAGCGTAACTTACAACATTGGAAGACAGCGTAACCTACAGCGTAATCTACAGTTATTCATTGGTGCACGTTAGTTTTCAACACAAAATTATACTAAACAGAGAATTCTTGAATATTCATTTCATTAAGGCACTGATGGCCTTACAAAACAAAAAAAGAGAGGGAAAGAAAGGGGTGCAACAAAGTCACGCTCTATTTTCCAGAGCGGCTAAGTTTGACGCCTAACTCTTCTACGCTTTGGACCCCCATGCGGTGCAACAGAGCAGCGAGCATTTCATGCTTCTCTGCGAGGCTCCGTCCATCAGAAGTAGAGGAGCCGTCCAGACCGAAGTAACCCAAGAAATTCTTGGCTAACTACGTGGGGTCATCTTTGAACTCGATGACGAAGGGCTCCGGTTCTTTGCCTCCAAAGGTGGGGTCACCATGGGCACAGAAACCTAATTTTCGTGCTTCTTCTTCAGCCGCTTCCTTTGGAGTCATGGTTACAAGAAATGAATGTCAAAAACTGAATTTTCTCAGTTTATATAACAAAGCTTGATGGCGGTTCATATTCCTCCATAAATCAGATTCAATCAGTCTCGAAAAATGAAGAGTCATCATGACATTTAATAAATTCATTTTTGCATAAACGGACTTAATGCCAGCGTGTCAAGACTCATTCCCACTTTTTTATTCAAAGTAATTTCGAACTTTTGAAACTCATAAAGTTCGAAAACTTTGAAGGGGGTCTTGTAGGATGTAGAAAATTATGACACGCTGTCATACGCTCAAGGCCATACGCTTATCAAAAGCCATACGCTTAGTGGATATTTTATTATTTCTTCTTAAAGTGGCAGCACAGCATATATTAAATGAAGAATGAATCTGACGTCTCGTCTTTCGTGCAAAGATAGTTGTCATGAAAAGAGCAACCGTCGTATATGTATTCGAAGAGTTGGTTTTGTCTTTTACGAGGACAACTCAGCAGATCATTAATGCAAAGTTATTATTACTGACAGTCTATCAGCCGTCATATCTGCAGTCACGACGCTCGAGAAAATCTTTTGACAGTTATTTGAAGATATGGCGTATCAGAGAAGATTGATGATGGCCACGTGGCCATTTCTTCAGTGAGCGTATGAAGTCTATACGACTCCTTCCTTCTTCAGTGAGCGTATGAAGTCTATACGACTCCTTCCTTCTTCATTGAGCGTAGGAAGTCTATACGACTCCTTCCTTCTCCAGTGAGCGTATGAAGTCTATACGACTCCTTCCTCATCAAGTGAGCGTACGACTCCTTTCTTCTCCAGTAAGCGTATCAGCTTTATTTTGTTTCTACATCATCCAAGTCAGCGTATAACTCTCCTTCAACGAGGCAGCGTATTACAGCAACCATATCCAGGATTACAGTCAACACACATTCTCACGTGTCCTGTACCCAGTTATCCACTTCTCTGGAAGTTATGTAACGTGGCATCCATGCCATCAATCTTTCCTAAACATGCTCCACTACTTTCAACCGCACGCTAATGTGTCTCCATCAGAATTAGCCACGCGTCCCTGCAGTTATGCACACGTCAAGTAACTACCTGAGCGTATGCTTAAGGACAGTTATCCTGAACTCTATAAAAAAGAGTTTCTTCATCTTCATCAGAGACTACAGTCAATTTCAGAGAGAACAGAGAAATTGCCCAGTTGCTGTCCAAGTTCTTCAAAGTTCGAGTATTCTTCATCGCATCGTCCAAGGGATAAAGTAATCGTCTTCTAGATTAGATTCCTACAGTTGTAATTTTCTCAGATACAAAATAAATAAAGTGAATTTATTTATGGAAAACAACAAGCCAACATACACCCAACTCTATATAGCATGCAATTATTCAATACTCAAATAGGCAAGAATTCACATTGGATATACACTAGGTAATCTATTACTTTAAGCTATATATGTCTACACATATATACACATGCATATATTGGTATTCAACATTAGGTCTATAATCATGGTATTTCAAATGGTTATATAAACTTATATATTACAACACAATATGCTAACATATATATAATATACATACATAGCTAAGTTAACTATATTCATAAATACTTATTTAAGAGGCTATGTGTGTGTATGTGAACATGGCAAAGGGGCAAGTGAGGGTTAAATGGGCATACATAGTGTATACACATCAAAGAGTGTCAAAGTGTAAGTTAACAATGTGTCAAGTGTGATAGTGTCAACATAGTGTAAGGGGGTACATGAGGTAATATAGGATTTGTGTTAACATAGAATATTACATCTCATTAACTTGTATATTGCATACATTACATCTATTATTACATTACATTCATGCTTGCATTCATTTATCATTCATTTATTCTTTTGCACCACTATATGCACCATACATTACATACCATGGAACCTACATATTCATTACAAGCCATACTTATACATGCTTACATTAGATAGGATACTTACACCTCATACATCATTTATTTAACTATTTACTCATGCTTGCATTCTCTATTTAATTACATAATGTATATAAATTAACATGGGTTAAAATAAAATAGAACATTATATTGCACACAAGGGTGCACAAAATGCATATGCCGAATAGTAACTCCTACTAATAATCAATACTGTACCATCTCAGCATAAATTAAAATCTAGGATTAAAGTATGTTATAGATCTATGTGTTAGCTTTCCGAAACTTCAAACGGATCGCGTTTTCGTTTCCGGAAACTCCCGGAATCGCGAAAACACCGAGAACGCGTTTGTCTTTCGTACAGCTGACACTCAAATAATTCTCCAGAAAGTTACAGAAAGAATTAGGCCTATTAATACATGTTTTTGGAAAGCTAACTTCAATACGCTTCTTTTAAAAAAAATGGGAGATTAAACCGAGCTTTGAGTTAGAAGTTATGACATTTCTAAGTTAGGGCTGAAATTAAAAACGTGGATAAAAATCATGACGGATTTAGATAGTTTGAGCCAAAAGAATACACAATATATATCCTAATTATCCACAACAATAATAGCAATAATAATATGAGCAACCACACTCACAAACTTGATTATATAATCATCATGAACCATTTATTACATATATAAATATAGATACACTCTCATTACAATATATATATAAATCTATATATGTAACATGAACACATCCACAACACAAAGGACACTCCTATGACCTCCAAATGGACACAAAATGGACACAAATGGAGATACAACCATGGGGGTCATTCCTATGGGTTCAAAATAGACCTATATGCATGAGAAAATGAAAAGGAGAAGGGATTTATACCTCCCGGTAGATCGAATCGAAGAAAAGCCTTCCCGGAGCGACACCGACACGTAGAGATTCCAAAAGGACACGAACGAGCTTCGAATCCTCCCAAACTTGGGTAGCTTCCTCCTTGGCTAGAATGGAGAAGGAAAGAAGAAGATTTGGTGGTGAAATGAAAGGATTTGGTGGAGAAATTGCTAGGGATTGCTCTCTAGGAATTTGGGGAAGAACAAGAGAGAGAAAAATAGATGGATAATGACAAATGGGAGGCTCAACCCTATCCTTATTATGGCTGGCCATAAAGGTGGTTTTGTCATATTAGGAAAAGTCCAAAAGCCCCTACTAACCTATTCTATGAGTATTAGGAAAGGGCTAATTGGTTGGGGCTAAATTAGTCATTCTAAAGTCTCTAATCACACTAACCTTATCCATAATAATTAGTCTAACATCTAACTAAAATATTTCTATCATGTGGACTAAAATTAATATCATGTGGGCCATGCCTAACTAGTGTGTGGGTCCCACTAGAGTCAAACTACCCCCGGGTCCCCGTTTCAAGTCGGATTGAGTTGAAATTCGAACCCGACTCAAATAACCCCAAAACAATATCATAAATAATAAAATAATATCAAAATAATTCAAAGAGGTCAAATGCAAAAATATCCTTAGGCCAAAAATGATATTAAAATATCATATTCACATGGTTAGGGCTCTAGGTCAAACAGTCTATAGGGTTTCACTAGCAAAACGTCAAAACCACAAGTCATTGATTTAAATAATTTTAAAATAATTTAAAATCACCAAAAATTATATCATGAATTAAATATTATTATTAAAATAATTATAAACACAAAATTTCAAAATTACCCTCATTTGGAAAACTGGGTGCTACAACTCTACCCACCTTAGAAAAATTTCGTCCTCGAAATTAAAATGTCCATACTCCCTCTAGGTCAAACCCCCACAATCAAAGTCCCAGATTAAAACAAATCATGTGATCAAAAGGACGACATACAGGGTCATGGCATACGGTGGTAGTGAAAGTCTAATCTAGGTATACTAGTCATGCTAACCGAAACGGTCATAGGGTATCAAAATATACAAGCAATTTAGGGTGCTAAACTAGAGAAGTTACAGAAACAACAAACCATCAAAACTGTAAGGCGGTCTACCATCCTATATGAAACTGGTACTTATCAAAACAAAATAAAGACAACTACCAATTATCTGAAAAAGGGTACAGAAAATCAAATTCAAAAATTAAGGAATTAAAAATCACTTGCATTGAAATCCAAATCACAATATATATATATATATATATATATATATATATATATATATATATACAGAGAGAGCGTTAGAGAGGAAAAACTAGCATTATGTAATGTTATGTGGTTTGTGTGTGTATGGGTGTATGTGAAATATACATGAAATTGTACATGAGCTATCCTGTTACACTACTCATGGCATATGGGTTAACAACCTACAATACACAACCTATTTAATCATAACATGCATGGCTAACCATAAACATCTATAAGAGGTAGAAATTTAGTTATGTATATACATATATTATAACATGTATGCCTAAGCTCTATATATATCTATACAAGTATGTGATCATAACATAGAGAGGAAAGGTTAGGTTACATGACAGCGTATACTAAGTTAGGGTGTGTGTGTGTGTCATTGTACAGGGTTATAGCTTAGTATTGAGAGGTTAAACCCAGTTTTAGTTCAGCATTTACATACAAAATCTGAAAATAAGCTAACATTTAAACCAGTGTAATATTAACATAATGCAGTCTCAGATTTTACAAATTTAACATAACTTAATCAATTTCTCTAAAAATTGAAACTCTGCAGATATCATACATGTGCAGTTATGTAGACAAAACTAATAATATGAAATTTATATTTAACTTACGAATTTAAACTAGAAAAGCAGAAAACCAGAAATATTGGAGTTTTGAAAATTTAACATCAACGACATATTAATATTTATTTAGATAGGTGAAAATCAAGTGTAGCATGCATAAGTGTCAGGAAAGTATCCACTATATATATTCATATATATATATATATATATATATATATATATATATATATATATATATATATATATATATATATATATATATTCTCATGTCCCAATATAAAAATCAGATTCTATACCAAGACCAACATTAGATTCCTACCAATATTGCAAAACGGGTGATTGGTGTAATCAAGACGATTTATTATTATTTAATACAAGAATAATAGCAAGAAGGAAATAACGATAAAATCTATTTTGCTTATCTGTTTAAAAGAAGGAACCATTTTGAAATCCAGAGTTAAGATATCAAATCCAAGGTAAAGTCTAGCAAAATCATCGATTCATTGTATTAAGAAGAAATTCATAGAAGAAGTTACACAAAGGTTTATAAAATAGCTAAAGTTACTCCTAAGCTAAATAATGAGAAACAAAACAAAACAAAACAATTAATAATTCCCTTTTTTTTGAAGGACTGAAACAAAGTAGAGAAAACATGTTCGAAAATATTAAGGTACAATCTGATAATCATATGCGTCTATCCACAATCATGGTACTCTAAATCCTCGTCATACTAGTAAGCAAGGCTACGATAATCACAGAGCCCTTGACTTATGCACATATCTCTAGAATCATGGTATTTAACATTTTTGCGGTGCCGCTAGCTTGGCTGCAAAAACCTTAAATTCCCACACCCGAGAAATATATCCAGAGTCAGACTATATGTCCTCACCATGCTGGCTAATGTGACATAGAAGACTAGATTCCATAACATAGATGACCTAGCCCATATAATTTCATCTTGTCAAAAAAAATTAAATTAAATCAACAATGAATACCCATAAATCAAATCAAATTTATCAACGAACTTCAAAATTCAAAATGAACAAAAATCCATCAAAATACAACTCGGATGCAACAGCTATCATCAAGATTCAAAATTCGACAATCATTCATCAAAATTAATGAATACAACTCAAATTCAACCATAATCCATCAAAATCAAATTTAACAACAGTAAGTAAAAATAAATCAAATCAAGAGAAAAAAGAGTTCTCAAATCGAAGTTAAAATAAGATTCTCAAGGGTCGTTCCGGGAATCTCTCAAGGGTTCCTAACTGTGATTGAGTACCTTCAAGATATATCCTATTCCTACTGCAGGCTGTAGTGATACTCAAGTTCGAATACCACTACATAAACTCGACCTGCATGGGTCACCACTAAAAACGTGTCACGACCCGCACCCACTGTTAGGGTACGAGAACGTAACAACGCCCAGCCTACGCTGCAGTGTCGGCGGTAGAACGCTGTCCTAGGTCACATCATCTAACAATATAATGCTAAGCAGATACAGTCTCAATCACATTTAAGGTAGAGCATGATAAGGTTAGATAAAACATAAAATCCAAAGAGATACGGGAGATAGAAGTCTAAGTATCTAAGATACAAAAACCCAGAAATACATCTCAAAACTCAAATACAGTAATCCACAAAGTAAATACAACTCCAGACAAATGAAATAACTATCTAAACAACCTCTAAGGTGTCTCCTCTAGGCTAGCAGGCAACCTCTAAGCTATCTGTAAAATTTATCAACAGGTCCAGTCAGGACAGGAACGAGCACATCTCATCTAGAAAACCCAAGTAAATGACAGAGAACTATAAAGCAGTTATAGGCAGTTGTATTGACGAAAATGGCAGTTTATATTCAGGTGATGGTAAGAAAGACAGATAAGGTGCAAGGAAAGTAAATAACTAAACAAGAGAAGAATCATAGCAATGAAGTCTGTAAAAATAGAACTAGCTGAACCAGGGTAATATAATATGAAGTCCAGACAACAATGTAGACCAGTGTAACTCCAATGTAAGTCCAGTACAAGATGAATCTAATACAAGATGAATCCAGTAAGGGACGATTCCAGTTATAGTGATCAATGATTCCAGGGTGAGTCCAGCCTATACTCTAACAGTGTGTTTTAAAATACCGAGATCGATATGTAAACGGCTGTGGGTAATCCGGCACACCTCTCACTGATCAGGCGAAAGATGGCTATCATTCCAGTAGATTCCAGTAGGGGTGATTCCAGTAATGGGGTATGTCTACATGTCTTACTCTAGTATTTTCCCTCCCAGCAAGTGAATCCAGAATTCCGACATAATGATTCAAGATGAGTCCAGCCAAAATATAATGATTCCAGTAAATGATTCCAGTAAATAATTCCAGCAGGTGATTCCAGTAATAGAAGCCGAAAATGATGATACCAGTAATAGAGGCCAGAAAATAAATATGTGTCGTATACATCTAGTAATATCCACACGTGTTGTAACAGAGAATCGCATACAACTAACTAGAACTGAAATACAGTAATTGACAAATAAATGAGAGAACTATCAGAGAATGTACTCGCCTGATAACCTGAACAGCTGATAAGTATAGGGGGTCCAACTGAAGCCACAGAGTCATATTTAAAGCAACACAGGTTACAAGGTGTCTGGCTCCTAATTAGAACAGCACAAGTCACAACATGTCCAGAAGGGTAATATAAAGCACTACAATGCATTCTACATGAATCTAGGTCAAACTAGGCCAAAGTCAACCCTTGGTCAACTCTGGTCAACTGTACTAGTCAAACTAGGTCAAACTAGGTCATGTCCTAACCCAGTAAGTCTTACTAGGCCTAACCAAGACTATCCTAGCAAGCACATATCAATACAAGGCTATACAAGCCAACATACACCCAACTCTATATAGCATGCAATTATTCAATACTCAAATAGGCAAGAATTCACATTGGATATACACTAGGTAATCTATTACTTTAAGCTATATATGTCTACACATATATACACATGCATATATTGGTATTCAACATTAGGTCTATAATCATGGCATTTCAAATGGTTATATAAACTTATATATTACAACACAATATGCTAACATATATATAATATACACACATAGCTAAGTTAACTATATTCATAAATACTTATTTAAGAGGCTATGTGTGTGTATGTGAACATGGCAAAGGGGCAAGTGAGGGTTAAATGGGCATACATAGTGTATACACATCAAAGAGTGTCAAAGTGTAAGTTAACAATGTGTCAAGTGTGATAGTGTCAACATAGTGTAAGGGGGTACATGAGGTAATATAGGATTTGTGTTAACATAGAATATTACATCTCATTAACTTGTATATTGCATACATTACATCTATTATTACATTACATTCATGCTTGCATTCATTTATCATTCATTTATTCTTTTGCACCACTATATGCACCATACATTACATACTATGGAACCTACATATTCATTGCAAGCCATACTTATACATGCTTACATTAGATAGGATACTTACACCTCATACATCATTTATTTAACTATTTACTCATGCTTGCATTCTCTATTTAATTACATAATGTATATACATTAACATGGGTTAAAATAAAATAGAACATTATATTGCACACAAGGGTGCACAAAATGCATATGCCGAATAGTAACTCATACTAATAATCAATACTGTACCATCTCAGCATAAATTAAAATCTAGGATTAAAGTATATTATAGATCTATGTGTTAGCTTTCCGAAACTTCAAACGGATCGCGTTTTCGTTTCCGGAAACTCCCGGAATCGCGAAAACACCGAGAACGCGTTTGTCTTTCGTACAGCTGACACTCAAATAATTTTCCAAAAAGTTACAGAAAGAATTAGGCCTATTAATACATGTTTTTGGAAAGCTAACTTCAATACGCTTCTTTTAAAAAAAATGGGAGATTAAACCGAGCTTTGAGTTAGAAGTTATGACATTTCTAAGTTAGGGCTGAAATTAAAAACGTGGATAAAAATCATGACGGATTTAGATAGTTTGAGCCAAAAGAATACACAATATATATCCTAATTATCCACAACAATAATAGCAATAATAATATGAGCAACCACACTCACAAACTTGATTATATAATCATCATGAACCATTTATTACATATATAAATATAGATACACTCTCATTACAATATATATATAAATCTATATATGTAACATGAACACATCCACAACACAAAGGACACTCCTATGACCTCTAAATGGACACAAAATGGACACAAATGGAGATACAACCATGGGGGTCATTCCTATGGGTTCAAAATAGACCTATATGCATGAGAAAATGAAAAGGAGAAGGGATTTATACCTCCCGGTAGATCGAATCGAAGAAAAGCCTTCCCGGAGCGACACCGACACGTAGAGATTCCAAAAGGACACGAACGAGCTTCGAATCCTCCCAAACTTGGGTAGCTTCCTTCTTGGCTAGAATGGAGAAGGAAAGAAGAAGATTTGGTGGTGAAATGGAAGGATTTGGTGAAGAAATTGCTAGGGATTGCTCTCTAGGAATTTGGGGAAGAACAAGATAGAGAAAAATAGATGGATAATGACAAATGGGAGGCTCAACCCTATCCTTATTGTGGCTGGCCATAAAGGTGGTTTTGTCCTATTAGGAAAAGTCCAAAAGCCCCTACTAACCTATTCTATGAGTATTAGGAAAGGGCTAATTGGTTGGGGCTAAATTAGTCATTCTAAAGTCTCTAATCACACTAACCTTATCCATAATAATTAGTCTAACATCTAACTAAAATATTTCTATCATGTGGACTAAAATTAATATCATGTGGGTCATGCCTAACTAGTGTGTGGGTCCCACTAGAGTCAAACTACCCCCGGGTCCCCGTTTCAAGTCGGATTGAGTTGAAATTCGAACCCGACTCAAATAACCCCAAAACAATATCATAAATAATAAAATAATATCAAAATAATTCAAAGAGGTCAAATGCAAAAATATCCTTAGGCCAAAAATGATATTAAAATATCATATTCACATGGTTAGGCTCTAGGTCAAACAGTCTATAGGGTTTCACTAGCAAAACGTCAAAACCACAAGTCATTGATTTAAATAATTTTAAAATGATTTAAAATCACCAAAAATCATATCATGAATTAAATATTATTATTAAAATAATTATAAACACAAAATTTCAAAATTATCCTCATTTGGGAAACTGGGTGCTACATCAGCAAAGATCTATTTTATATGTTTCATATTACTGGTTTATTCCTCATATCGTGCTTCCTTGCGGTACTTGCTATTAGAGGTCTAACCTCTCTGGTTTTGCATGGCCAGATTTAGAGCCAGTCCCTGAGAATCCAGCTTACTTCCACCTCCAAGATGGTCAATACTAGAGGGATGATCGCAGGAGGACTCGAGTGGGTTCCTTACTTCCCCACTCATTTGTTATTTACTTTATATTTTGTCGTTTGGCACCGACATGTTAGTCGGATTGTCTTGTACTTACTTTTACATAATTGTAATTAAGTCAGGCTGCAGCTGATAAACAATTGTGTATACTTTGCTACATCATCTGGCTGTATTTTGTAAAGCCAGATATCAAGAACATTTTGATTGAACGTTTGGGACGCCTTACTGCTTTATCTTACATGTTCTCTATTTCTGTTTCTTGTTTGAATGATTGAGACAATAGATGTGAAGTGACCATAGTGAGACTTTCATGTAGTATGCACCCCCTCGTCTTTTAGACAGCATTGATCGTATTATATGGTATTCATCTACCCGTAATACGTAGCTGGCTGAGTCATTCCTCCGCTCTCCAGTATTCTGGTTCTGGGGCGTGACAAGGTTTTAGTGGTGGCCCATGCAGGTCTGATTTCAGACTTGTGGGGTGTTTTAATAGGATGTCTCAATCACACATGTTCCCCCTTGATCTCATGATTCGTCGATTCTCAACTCCAGCTTGACATTCCAGTATCCTTTGACTTCATTGATCCTTCGAGTTCGGTCGTTTGATTGTTCTCTTGTCCCTTTTCTTAGGGGCACCTCGTCCGCACCTGTCAGAGCTGGACAGCAACATGGACAACATGACCAGGTTGGTCAGCCACAAGGGCCGGTACTAACTCAGAAGACTATCCAGGAAGAAGTGATAGTGGAAGCAGCAGCTGGATCGCAGTATCCGGAGGTTCCACGACCACCAACAGTTCCACCTACCCCTGCGGAAATGGACACACCGGCTATTCTGGAGATCATGAGAGGGATGATGGCTACTCAGCAACATCAGATGTTAGCCCAGCAGCGCATGCACGCTCAGTTGCAAGAGCAGAACGTACTACTCAACCAAGGGTTGCAGACAGCTTTGGAAAGAGGGACAAGGCCGGATTCAGGAGCACCAACCAGATTTTGCAAGTTCAACCCCCGCCGTTTCGAGGGCACGGAAGATGCCATCTCAGCAGATGCATGTCTTAAGGATATTGAGACTATTCTGACGGCAGCTAAGGTACCGGCAGAAGAACGTGTGGATCAAGTGAAGTTGCTACTTCAGGATCTCGCGCGTGATTGGTGGGAATCAGAAGAAGTAGGTATCAGACGTCCTGTTGCTTGGGACGATTTTACAGCAAGGTTCAAGACAAAGTGCTATAGAGTTGTGGCATAGTTTGAGCTACAACAGAAGTTTATCAACCTCAAGCAGGCCGGTAAGACGGTAGATGCTTATGCAGCAGAGTTCTGCAGATTGAGTAGGTTTGCCCCAGAGATGGTAGCAACGGAGAGCCAGAGGGCTATGAGGTTTCAGCAAGGTTTTCATCTTGAACTCTTGCAATTGATAGAGGGGCACAATTACCAGACTTTTGACGAAGTATTGACGGCAACCCGAAGGCATGAGATCACCATTCAGAGGATCACGGCAAGGACTGGAGGTCAGAAGAGATCTCACAGTCAGATTGAAGGAGGAGGGGGAGCAGCGCCCCGAACAACAACACCATCCCTTGGCATTCGCATTCAGGATGTGGCAATGCGAGGGCCAGCACCACCACCCAGGCAGCAGCAACAGCAACAGAAGAAGAATCAGCAACCCCCAGCGGGCTGCACTTATTGTGGGAAGGTAGGGCACACTAGAGATGTGTGTCGGACATTGAACGGGCAGTGTTTGATATGTGGAAGCCCAGATCATCGGGTTACCACCTGTCCCATGAATTCGAGGTCAGAAGGACCCGTACAACAGTTTCCTGCTCTGCCAGCACCAGGGGCAGGCCAGTATCGAGGACCAGCAGTGGCAGTGAGGTCGTTGGCACAATGCCCGTTAATGCCACAGGCTCAGATATTTCGGCAGCAGGGACCGCCGATACAGCAACACCAGTATAGACCACCCCAGCATCATCAAGGCAGGGGCCAGCAGTCGCACCAGGCTAGGCCGCAACATGGGAACCAACAAGGAGGTCGAGGGCAGGCATTCACTCTGTCCTTGGAGGAGGCATCAGCATCGGGAGATGTTGGGGCAGGTAACATTTCCGTCGCCTCATATCCCGCAGTAGCATTGTTTGATTCGGGAGCATCACACTCATTTATATCTGCACAATTTGCGACACGGCTAGGAATGGAGTTCGAGGCATTGCCAGGGAGGTTGAATATACTCACTGGCAATGGGCTCGTAGGGGTTAGTCAAGTTATTCTAGCATGTAGCGTTGTAGTTTGCGGGCATTCCTTACCCGCCCAGTTGATAGAATTTTCTGTTGGAAATTTCGACGTTATCTTAGGCATGGACTGGCTGAAAGACAGTCATGCGACAATATATTGTCGTAGTGGGAGTGTATCTTTTGATATTCCAGGCATGAAGAGATTCACCTTAGTCAGATCAGAGGCAACTCAGCAAGAGCAGGGAGTAATAACGGCAATAGAAGAAGTTCAAGTTCCGAAGGTAGTTGAAGAGTTTCTTGATGTATTTTCCGAAGAACTTCCAGGTCTACCACCGGTTAGAGATATTGAGTTCAGCATAGAATTGACACCTGGAACTAAACCGATATCAGATCGGGTTTACAGAATGGCAGATTCGGAGTAGGCCAAGGTGTATCAGCATATAGAGGAATTGAAGGAGAAGAAGTTCATCCAAGCTAGCATATCACCATAGGCAGCACCAGTGGTACTTGTGGGGAAGAAGGATGGGTCATCTAGATTATGCATCGATTACAGGAAGCTTAACGCGGCAACAGTAAAGAACAAGTACCCACTACCCAGGATCGACGACTTGTTTGATCAGTTGAGCAGAGCTAGAGTTTTCTCCAAGATAGATCTTCGTTCAGGGTATCACCAAGTAAGGGTTCGGAAGAAGGATATTCCCAAGACAACATTCAGGTCGAAGTATGGGCATTATGAATTCTTAGTAATGCCGTTTGGTTTGACCAATGCTCCAGCAATATTCATGGATTTGATGAAACGCATCTTTATGCCTTACTTAGATCAGTTTGTCGTGGTGTTTCTCGACGACATTCTCGTATACTCTGCTAGTGAAGAGGAGCATGAAGACCACCTCAGGAAAGTGTTACAAGTTTTGAGGGAGAACCAGTTGTATGCCAAGCTCAGTAAGTGTGAGTTCTGGACGGATCACATTTCATTTTTGGGTCATATCATATCAGGAGCTGGAGTAGCAGTGGATCCCAAGAAGGTAGAAGCAGTAGAGAGTTGGCCAGTACCCAAGACCGTAGCTAACGTGCGGAGTTTCTTGGGATTGGCAGGATATTACCGAAGGTTTGTATCAGATTTTGCAAGACTTTCAGCACCCATCACCCGCTTGACACGAAAGGATGTACCATTCGTCTAGTCGACAGAATGTCAGACATCATTTGAGAATCTGAAGCAGAAGTTGATATCAGCGCCTATTAATTACATTGCCAGTTGGACCCGGAGGTTTCACTGTATATTGTGATACGTCAGGTAAAGGACTTGGATGTGTCCTTATGCAATATGGGAAGGTGATAGCGTATGCATCTAGGCAACTTCGAGACCACGAGAAGAATTACCCAACTCATGACTTGGAGTTGGCAGCAGTAGTGTTTGCTTTGAAGCTATGGAGGCATTACTTATATGGTGACCGAGTGGACATGTACACAGACCACAAAAGTCTGAAGTACATCTTTACTCAGAAGGAGCTGAACATGAGACAGAGAAGATGGTTAGAGCTGATCAAGGATTATGACGTGGAGCTTCAGTATCATCCAGGCAAGGCTAATGTAGTAGCAGACGCTCTTAGCATGAGAGGCGGCGTATTTATGTTGATAACGCAGAGGCATATCTTAGAAGACCTTCAGGAGATGGGCATCGAAGTTATACTTCCTAGTGATGTAGGAGCTCTGGCAAGTCTACAAGTTCAATCTAACTTGGTAGACAGGATCAAGGCAGCTCAGGCACGGGACCCAAAGATTCAGAAGCTTAGAGCAGAATGTGAGTCAGGACTCAGAAAGGAGATGCAAATTTATGAAGATGGTACACTTAGGTTTGGATCACGTCTATGTGTGCCTAGTGGAGATATCAGACAGGAGGTTATGGCAGAAGCTCACAGTTCTCAGTATTCTATACATCCTGGAGGGACCAAGATGTACCAAGATATCAAACAACACTTCTGGTGGAACGGAATAAAGAGGGAGATAGCTAGATTTGTTTCCCGTTGCTTGGTATGTCAGCAAGTGAAGGCAGAACAGCAAAGGCCAGCTGGGTTATTACAACCGCTTCCTATTCCGGAATGGAAATGGGAACATATTACAATGGACTTTGTGACCGATTTACCGAGATCACCAAGTGGTAAAGATGCCATTTGGGTGATAGTAGATCGGCTTACGAAGGTGGCACACTTTCTTCCTTTCAGAATAGGACAATCTACAGAAAAGTTGGCAGAGTTGTATATGCAGCAGATAGTCAGGCAGCATGGAGTCCCTGTCAGTATTGTGTCAGACAGAGATACCCGTTTCACATCACATTTCTGGAAGAGCTTACATCATAGTTTGGGCACCAAGTTACGATTTAGCACGGCTTACCATCCACAGACGGACGGACAATCAGAAAGAACGATTCAGACTTTGGAAGATATGTTACGAACGTGCACCATAGATTTTGGAGGATCTTGGGAGAGCCACCTGCACTTAGTTGAGTTTTCATATAACAACAGTTATCAAGCCAGTATCCAGATGGCACCATTTGAGGCACTATATGGTAAGAAATGTAGATCGCCACTAGCATGGGATGATATCGGGAAAAGGAAGATGCTAGGCCCGGAATTGATTGTTCAGACGGTTGAAGTGGTTAAAGGAATTAGAGAGCGACTTCGAGTTGCGCAGGATCGGCATCGTCATTGGGCGGACCAGCATCGTAGGCCGCTAGAGTTTTCTGTTGGGGACCACGTATTCTTGCGGATCTCACCTACTCGTGGGGTCATTAGATTTGGCGTTCGCGGGAAGTTGAGTCCGCGATACGTAGGACCATTCGTTATCCTTGATAGGGTAGGCGATGTTGCTTATCGTCTGTCCCTTCCACCTTCGTTACGAGAGGTGCATGACGTGTTTCATGTATCCCAGCTACGAAGGTATGTATCAGACCCCAGCCATATTCTTAATCATTCTGAGTTGGTTGTTGGTACCAACTTGTCTTACGAGGAGCAGCCGGTGTCCATTTTGGACCGAAGAAAGAAGATACTCAAGAACCGAACAATTAGCCTTGTCCGGATTGCTTGGGGTCATCACTCATTAGGAGAGTTAACGTGGGAACATGAGGATAATATCCGATCACGGTATCCATATTTGTTTGACTCACAAGGTATATTTCTTCCCGTGTACCTTGATTGTCTTAACCCCTCATGCTTGTCACCCTATGCATAGAACTACGCGATATCGTAGATTGTTAATATAGATATGTTATCTGCTAGTTAACATTGAAGAATGATTGCTTGCTTAAGTTTCTTGTACCTAGATTAGCTTAGTTTTGATATTCCTATCCTGCTTGGATTTGAAATTCCGAGGATGTAATTTTTCTAAGGAGGGTAGATATGTCACTTTTCGTTTCCGGAATACGTATTCTAAATACATGTACTGCTGGAATGTATTTATTTAATATTTATCATGTATTGTTCTGTATTTAAATTATTTTAATTTTATGTTAATTATTTTTCTGTATTTTACTTTCTACATTTTACCTTCTGCTTTGCTTGTTGGGTTCGGCCCGAGTTGGTTTAGTTTTCGGCCTTGATGGTTCAACATGAACCCAACTCCCCACCTACCACCACTCCTTCATTTAAAGCCATCCCCTTTCTCTCTCTTCATTACTTCACCATTTATCTTCTTCTTCCTCATAACTCCTCGCTCACCTACCAGCTGCCAAGGCAAGTGTCAAACTTGCTTCTTGATGGACCACCATTATTATTGTTCCATCATCTTCCTTACTTGATTTTGAGCCTCTTTAGTACTTAACATTTCCAATTTCCATGGTTCATTTCTTGTAGATCTAAGTTTAATGCATTTTCGAATTTCTTAGGTTTTGATCTAGTAAACTTTGTTATCTTTAAGTTTTGATGGTCCCATATTGTAGAGAATTTCGTTCTACCCCATGTTGACCTATGGAAGTCCAGTTTTGGGTTTGGAGTGAAGGAATTAGGGAGCTCGGAAGCAATGGCTTCCCATGGTTCTCCTTCTCAGAAGAGTGGAGAAGAAGGACAATGCTTGACCGCATGAGTTTTCATGCGGCAAGTCTTCTTGAGCCGCATGAAGTGTTGGCCGCATGGAGTCCTGGCCACGTGATATTTTGAATTTATACTCTGGCTATACCCGAGTCCTATCTGGCCGCATAAGTCAACCCTGTCCGTATAAACTCTGAACTGTCTTGCCGCATGGAGCTTTGCAGCCGCATGAGGTTCGCCATTCTCAGCTGCATGAGCTACATGTCTTCCCAGCCGCATGAGGCCTGTAATCCTCAGCCGCATGGGGCTCGTTTCAACCATGGCCGCTCATGATAATTCTCAGCCGCATATAGACTTAATCATCCCAGCCGCATGAGCAACATTTTTCTAGCCGCATGAACAACATTCTCCTAGCCGCATAGGCACATGTTATCCTGGCCGCATAAATTTAGTTTCCTTAACCGCATGAATTAATCATTTCCCAGCCGCATGGATGCTAGCCATAATGCCCTTTTGGCTGATTCTTGTTTCGATTGACATTGATTGACATTTATTATTATTGATTGATTGACTTGGCATTTATTAACATTAATTATTATCTTGACTTTAATTGTTGCCCTGACATTTATTTAAAATTAAGTTGACATTAATAAATAAGGACTGTCATCTTAATTTAATAATTGATCATGCGTTCCTAGTTGGAACTAAGAGACTGGCTAGTCGTCTTATTGAAATGAATGAATGAGACACGTTCATATTAACTATGAACTATTTGCAATCGACTGGCTAATCCCGAATATTGGCATACAAGCACATGCAGGCTTCAATTTATTTGTTTATTTATTTATCTTACCAAAGAAGCATGTGTACTTTATGGTCAAGGCATGATTATTTCGTGGTTAATTTTGATTGTTGTATTACGCTATGTAAGACCTACAACCTAACCGCACGGATATCGTTGTAGAGTTGTGCATATCGTACCCCGTACGAAAGTACTCATTCTGAATAACCATGATCCACGACATGGAATTTCACTCAACGTAGAGACTATTAAGTTAAATAAAATAATGATTGCATGGAGAGAGCGGATTCCCGAGTTCTTACACGACAGCCCTCTTTGGGACTATTAAGTGCCCGACAGGCCGGCTGGTTTCCACAGATACTATAAATCTGCCACACGGGCAGGGAGCGGTATCTGCTTATATTATTTATTGTATACTGTATATTAATGACGGACGTCCCGCTGGGACTCGTCTAATTCATGATTGGCGCAATTGATTGACTGGGTAAACTAACCTTGCTTGCACATAGTAAGAACTGAGGAATCCTTTATTGCATAATTCCAGGATAACTTGGAACTCACAGTAGCAAGCCGTAGTAGTTGCATGGCCGTTTAAGCTGATTTGTTTGTGTACTGTCTCTACTCTGATGACTAACTAAGACGATCGGAATATCAGGACATGACGGGTCAACTTCTGTCCTTGTTTGGTTGGGAGGTTGGTTCGAAGTGTCGTGATGTGATGTGAATCCCAGTAGTCAGCAGAGATCTATTTTATATGTTTCCTATTACTGGTTTATTCCTCATATCGTGCTTCCTTGCGGTACTTGCTATTAGAGGTCTAACCTCTCTGGTTTTGCATGGCCAGATTTAGAGCAAGTCCTCGAGAATCCAGCTTACTTCCACCTCCAAGATGGTCAATACTAGAGGGATGATCGCAGGAGGACTCGAGTGGGTTCCTTACTTCCCCACTCGTTTTGTTATTTACTTTATATTTTGTCGTTTGGCACCGACATGTTAGTCGGATTGTCTTGTACTTACTTTTACATAATTGTAATTAAGTCAGGCTGCAGCTGATAAACAATTGTGTATACTTTGCTACATCATTTGGCTATGTTTTGTAAAGCCAGATATCAAGAAAATTTTGACTGAGCGTTTGGGACGCCTTACTGCTTTATCTTACATGTTCTCTATTTCTGTTTCTTGTTTGAATGATTAAGACAATAGATGTGAAGTGATCATAGTGAGACTTTCATGTAGTATGCACCCCCTCATCTTTTATACAGCATTGATCGTATTATACGGTATTCATCTACCCGTAATACGTAGCTGGCTGAGTCATTCCCCCGCTCTCCAGTATTCTGGTTCTGGGGCGTGACACTCACCTCCCTTACTCTCTCTCTCTCTCTCTCTCTCTTAATATATATATATATATATATATATATATATATATATATATATATATATATATATATAGGGAGCGGATCAAAAGCCCCCCTAGAAAACCCCCCAAAAACCCCCCTCACTCTAATTCGTAATATTAATGTTAATGTTAATATTAATTTTTTTTATTTTTTATATTAATGTTAATGTTAATATTAATGTTAATGTTAATATTAATTTTAATGTTAAGTTTAATGTTAATTATAGTATTTAATGTTAATATTAACATTAATATTAATATTAATATTAAATTACGAATTAGAGTGAGGAAAATTTTTAGGGGGGTTTCTAAGGGGGACTTTTGATCCGCTTCCATATATATATATATATATATATATATATATATATATATATATATATATATATATATATATGTGTGTGTGTGTGTGTGTGTATATAATATTAATGTTAATGTTAATATTAATGTTAATGTTAATATTAATTTTAATGTTAAGTTTAATGTTAATTATAGTATTTAATGTTAATATTAACATTAATATTAACATTAACATTAATATTAATATTAATATTAAATTACGAATTAGAGTGAGGAAAATTTTTAGGGGGGTTTCTAAGGGGGACTTTTGATCCGCTTCCATATATATATATATATATATATATATATATATATATATATATATATATATATATATATATATATATATATATATATATATATAGTAGTAAAAAAATATTATTCAACTATAGTCAAATATATTTTCTAGTTCATGTGGTTAAGATTGGAGGTTTTCTTCTTGTTTGGTTGAGTTTGATTCCCCATTTTGAATATATATAACAAATTTAAACTTTTTTCAACAATCTTTTTTACATAATTTAATTTTCTTTTAAAAGAAAATGATTGATGATATACACGGCTTAGACGGCTCAAATTTGAGCCATTTTGAAACTCCCTTTACAATAGTAGTATTTTTTTTTTTGAAGCAAGGGTAATTAGTTTCCGCAATTGCTCCCACTGAAATTCGACTCCTGACCGCTCGGGCCGCATGCATCTCTCTTAACCACTAGGCTAGATCTTTTGCTTTACAATAATATATATATATATATATATATATATATATATATATATATATATGTTGGATATTGACACCATGGTGATGCAAGTTAGTACCACCACAGCTACGTGTCAGGTCAGACGCCGGTGGGTCCAAAGGGTCCTTTGGACGCGTGTCCCCCCACATTGTCTAGTTCTCAACTACAGGTCCCTCCAGAGTCCAGACTGTGACGTGATCCTCTCAATCAAAGACTATTTACTCCCAGAAGCATCCATACCAAGTATTTATCAATCAAACTTAGCAGAAAAACCAATTAACAAAAATATAGCACACAAGTCGCATTTTCTAGCAGAAAAACCAATTAACAAAAATATAGCACACAAGTCGCATTTTCTCAATCGAAACATGCCAGACTGTATCGGTATTGGTTGTATCAAATCGGTATTGTGAATACATCTTATTAGACAGATATAGAAAACCAAAGTTCAGAATGGTCACTGCAAAATCTAGGAAGGAACTTGACCCAGTTCATACATGCATGCTCTAAACCATGGTTTAAAGTATCGGTCGAAACCGATCCGATACGGCCAATACCGACAATCGGTAGGGATGACTAATATTTTATTTTATTTCAAAACTACTAAGAAATAACACTGAAAATACTTATGATTATTTCTAAATGTATAAAATACATGTTTTTAAATATAAATAATTTATTAATAATTATTTGTTTTCTGATACCAAAAAATCCGATACTCCGATCCAAAACCGCCGATACTATCGATATCGTCGATACCAATACTCATAGGAATAGTCTGATACCGATTCCGATACCGCGAACCTTGATTAAACATGAATAATAGTAAAGAAATCAAAGGAACCCACAGGTTCCACACCAGAAGAAAGCTACGTAGAGGCAAGCGCATCCATACTTTTTAAAATATTTATCAATAAAACTTTGCAGAAAAACCAATTAAAAAAAGCATAGCACACAAGTCACATTTCTAGTATTAAAAATACTATATGACTGTACACAACGGTGACATAGACAAAAAGGAAAGGACTACTATTTCAAAGTTGTGGAAAAACTTTGCATTGGAAAAAATCTCATCCACCGCTATCTATAATGCTTTGGTCAAATATTATTCTAATTATTCCTAACAAAAAGATTAATGTGATGCTCCCAATGTGACAGACAGCACCCACACTATTAATCCCTTGATTTCTTCTTCCTCACCACATCACTTTAGCTTATGTGGTTAAGTAAACAATAAAAAACGATTGACTATTTCCTAATGTTACCAGAGTTGCCATTCTATTAAGGTAGGGAAAGAAGCTTCTAAAAGCACCAGTACTGAACAGCTTTTTTTTCTTCCAATTTGGAAAGCAATTATCGTTTCCTTAGAGAAAACAACATTTTTTTTTATGAAAGTAACAGCTTTTATGACCAATCAATTGTCGCTTTATAATTAAGACTGATTGATAGCAAGTTATTAAGAAAAGAGATTTTATGAAGGTGCAGTGCGTGTTAACAAGCTGCACCTTCTGTGCCCGACAATATAGACGGCATCTATAAGACCAAAGATAATTAACTTTATGACATTACATGATATTATAAGAGAATCATATTGTTTACAGTTAAACCTCATTTTCCTCCAAAGGCTTGATTTATGTGTCTTTATATATGAATTTAAGCTTAATTTCAATTTGATATCCTCAACTATTCAAGTTTTTCAATTTGATATCATAAACTTTAATATCATACCAATCACTACTTTCAACTATTGAATATTTTTAAGTCGATACTCTCCTTAAATCAGGAATTAATTTTTCCGTTTCAACAAACATTAAAAAATGACCAATTACCCTCATCCTCCCCCGGGAGTATTTGAAGTGATCAGGACAAATTAGGAGGTTATTTTTGTCATTTTGAATTTTTCGTTAACACTGTTAGGGTATCAAGTTGTACAATTATAGTTCAGGTATTAAGTTGTCTAATATTAAAATTTATGGTATCAAGTTAAAAAACTTGAATAGTTGAGAGTATAAGTTGAAGTTTAATCATGATTTTACAAAGCATATTGCTATACTTTTTCTTTTTTTTTTAACTGCAGAATGGAATATGGCCCCAATTAAATTGCAAGTTCTAGGCTTCTAATTATATTTAGTTTCAATTTTTATACAAGACTACTACATCTGATTCTTACAAATTAAAACTTAGTATTTCAATGTATCATACAAAAGCTTCAAGAGTAAAATATCATATGGTTCAGCATCAAACATACAAAAAGTGACAGCATGAAGAAGTAAAATGGAAGAAAGAATCTTAGTAAGACCCCTAGCTAGGGTCCTAGAAAGTGGGAGCAGATGACTAAAAATATGGCAACCTTGTAAAAGTATATTATAGTTTCATACAAGCAACATTGCACAAGTACTGACAAATGATTAAATAATAAAAGGTTTTAAACTTCTTAGTGGGCATATATAGTTGATGCAGTAAACTTCTGTTACTTTTGGTATTCATGCTGAGAACAATCTCTACTTGACATGCACAATGTGAATTCACTTGACCAAGTTCCAGATATACCAACAATCAAACACAAATTTTAGTTTTCGAAGCTTATATTATCAAATCAGTTTCATGCAATATTTCCCAAATAAAATCTCTGTAGTCAAATTCAAACCAGAAACTTGATTGAATCATACTTGAAGCTGTTACAGAGAACTACCCACGGTGCCAAGAGGTTAACATAATTCATATCCATCTCAAACTTGAAATGTTAAGCAAATGTAATAGGTTCGCGGTATCGGTACCGGACCCTTCCTATGAATATTGGTATCGGCAGTATCGACAATTTCGAATCGGAGTATCGTATTTTTTGGTATCGAAATAACAACTAATTATTAATAAGTTTAAAGAAAATATTTTAGACATTTAGGTATAATTTTAAGTATTTTCTGTATTGTTTGATAGTAGTTTTCAAAGTGAATGAAATAATAGTCAACCCTTGATGATTGGTTTACCTACGATAGATTTTTTTTTTCATTTACATACTTTTACAACTTTACTATGCTTTACATAATTACTTGTTTGTCTTTTTCACTCAATTTTCTTTGACGAATTGATTGGAAAAGATATCGTCAATGTCGGTATCGGTCATTATCGGTGGTCGGTGTCAGATCGAAACATGTCAGACCGTATCGGTATTGGCTGTATCGAATCGGTATCGTCTAATACTGCAAACTATGATATTATTAGACAGATGTAGAAAACAAAGTTCAAAATGGTAACTGCGAAATCTAGGAAGGAACCTGACCCAGTTCACACATGCATGCTCTAAACATGAGTAATAGTAAAGAAATCAAAAGGAATCCACAGGGACCACACCAGAAGAAAGCTAAGTAGAGACAAGTGCATTTTCCTAACAATAATATACAAAGAAGTTTCTTAGGGATGCATTTTGTTAATAGACAATCGAAATGTGTAATAACATAGTAAGTGATATGAAATAAATGATATACAAAATTTTCAAAGGGGAGCAGGTAAGCTTGCGTATCAGTCAATAGTACTACATATAGTATACTATATATATATATATATATATATATATATATATATATAATTGTATGTTCGAGACCGTTTAATTATATTAATCAGCTCGTATTAATCTCACCAGATTTGCCCCTCTCTATATATATATGTTTGGTGTCATGCATGGAGACAATATTAATATTGTCATTTGTTTATACAATTCCTTTCCACTTTCGAATACGTACATGGCGCCACCGTAGGGTTTGATGGCGTAATACTTGCCAGAATAGCTGCTGTATCATGACCTCGGGTTTACACTAAGTAATAGGCTGATGTGTCCTATTTAACATATAAGGGTTCTTAATTATTATAGTTCTTGTTGTTGGTCCAAGTCATCTTTCCTTGGCATTGGCGTTCTTTTATATATTTGTTTGGTGATTCGAGATCTACATAATCCTGATCCATTTGACCATGCATGTTTTTTTTTATTATAATTACGATAATATGGCAAGTCCAGTACGTACCACAAGTCGTGAAAATGACAGCGTAAGAAGAAGTAAATAAGAAATTACTATCAAAATGAAAAATATTGACTACAAGCATAAGAAGAAATGATAAGAAACTGCAATAATGTTAGATTATGAGAAGAGACTAATCCTAACAAGTCTCGCACCATCAACCTTGTGGACAGATCTAGCGAACAAATCAATAATATGGGAAGGATAATGCAAGAAAAGAATGAGGTATGTACTGGACGAAGCAACTCGGATTAGATTAGTACAATAGGATTCTCCATGTTTAGTGTTAACACGACAAGCATGATTAGTTTAAACAGGTATATATATCAGCTTTACCGAAGTAGGTTTGAAGCTAAGTAAGGGGTTTAGAATCTTGCATCCATAGTATTAATTAGGGCAACCCCCCTCTGGCAACATTCTAGGGCATTCTGATCCTGGCTTGCCATATTAAGCTTGCTTCTAATTAGTTTATAAATCATAAGCATTTCCCCATATTAAAAGGGTTATAACTGAGTGAGGTGGCCAAGGTTTAGTCCCAACAAACCTTGCAGAGACAGTACTGAAGCTTAATAAAATGGAGGGTGTCACATGGTTAGACATGTGTTCAAGAGGAACTAAGATCTGGTTGTTGAGACCCTTTGTGTGTAATATAGATATAAGAGAAATTCCAACAGATTTGTTTGGCCAGTTGAGAAATATATAGCTCTAGCCATCAGACTAATTCTAACCTAAGAAGTACATAGGCTACATGGAGTAATCCAATATGTCTACTGTACAAGTAGCTAAGGAATAATTCCAAGTGTAGGTATGAGCTGTTATACCGATGATCGTTAGTTTATTTCTAAAATTACTTGTGGACTAGAAATCAGCTCAACTTCAGTAATTGATATATGCTTGAGACAATTAGGAACTATAGTTAGGTATTTACATGTACAATGTAATGTAAAAGCAGTCAGTAAAGCCTGATAAAGTAACAAGTAGAAATTCAGTAATTGATGCTTTTGAGACAATTATGAACTATATTTAGGTATTTTTACATTTAGAATGTAATGTAAAAGCAGCCAGTAAAGCCTGATAAGTGGAATAACAAATTAAGTGTACTACTAATTAATAGGATGGTTACCAAGGATTCGCAGCAGACTTGATCAAGACCAGAAACAGAAAGTTGTGAAACTGGGCATGAGAATTGGCCTATTGAAAAGAGCCTTCCCAATGTTTGATGCTGATAAATGGAAGAAAATAAGACATCAAGCAGCAAAAATTAAGGTAAAATATGCTAACATTGACATGGGCTCATTTCCTAACCCCTTCGATGTTCCCTGAGTACTTATCCAAGCAGTCCCACTACAAACATGGTAGGAAAATATGGTGGAGTTTTGTTTGCAGGTTATGCAGAAGTGCTACTCTATACTATGTGAGAGCAAACTGAAATGAAAAATGGATAAAAACTGACGCATCCAGACTGAGAATGAGCTTCATTGTGTAATCAAAGGGAAAGAAATTTTCAATAACTCGCATCTTAGGCTATGTCGACATAAAACTTAAGGTTGCTTTTACATTTTCTTTTCCCAAAAATTGTGACAAGTAATCATACATAATTTGGCTTTTGTTATATTTCTAGAACCTACAGATCTTAAAGAATAATCTAGAAGATATTCTAGGAAGGTAAAAGGTACATGGAGGAAAAAGTCTGTTGCTTGCTTCCTTCGCCTTGGCCATCTATACCATCAGATCCTTTCAATGCCTACTAGTTGTTTGTTTGCTTTGTTGGCCAACTAATCCTAGCTGACAACCAATGTCCAAGCTTTCACAGTTTGTTCAAGTTTCAGACTAAGCAGTTCTCACTTTCTGGTTATGGAACTTTAGGCCATCTGTAAATGAACAACTAGTGAGAGTTACACATTTGGAATGGCAAATGGCCACCACCTAATAGGTTCAGGCCCGAAGGCATCAATTGACACATCCCTGGGCTATCCTATCCTTGACCAACAATCTATAGTTAACCTGATTCTTGGTGCACTAAAATAAAACTGGTCTGGTAAGAGGAGAATGGTAATGTTTATTTATCCAAATAGACTAGGTTTAGGGAGTAAAAACAGTTTGATAAATTGATCAGCATAGATGTCCTAAAGTTCGTCTATAAATTTTCCATTCGCCCGAGTATTTTATGGAGGCGCCCGAAGAGACTGCACTTGTACCTTTCTCATCTAATTCATCTAAGTTAAGGTACAGGTGCAGTCTCTTCGGGCGCCTCCATAAAATCCTCTCAACTTAAGGTAGGACTCAACCATGATTCTCTCCTACTCGAGCAGCCCAGCCCCTCTATCAAACTTCACATCAGTTCCACTACCCTTATGTTATTTATACATTTGGTGACAATTGTGTCTAAATTATCTTACTTAATCCATATTTTTCTGACTTCAGTCTGAAGCTCAACCAAAATTATTTTTTCCCCATAGTGGCCTCAAACTAAAAAAAGAAAGTGAATTGAGCTTCTTATTAGATGCTATTGTATGCCACAGTCTGATCTCATGTCACTCATTTTTAAGTTCAAGTGGATTGCCTTAAGATCACAACCCAAACGGTCATGGAGAACTTTACATTTGACATTTATTACCAGCAACTTCTTCACTACCTTGAATACCCATTCACAACGTAGACGATTGAGCAAAATAAATTGCATTTGGGCAAAGTACATCACTAAATACTCATGCACACAAACTATTACAGAAATTACCTAAGAAGGAAACGCTAACCATGAAAAGTTAATAAATCAGCATTTCATTATAAAACGAATCAAGGACTTTATTCAACATTTGCAAAGAATGAATTTCTTGTTCATCTGAAATGGATTCTCTTTGTGGAAATATAACATATCAAACCGCAGATGAGTTGGAAGAGATCATTTCCAATAGCTGTCTGTGTAAGTTACCATTCGAAACAACAATACCACCAGAAGGAAATATTATCCTCCGCTCTGCTTGGTCTTCTGCCAGGTTAAGAGGGTTCCCACTCCAGTCAGTGACCTGATAAATAATGTTCTGAGGCACAAGGACTGGATACAGATTCGAGTAATGATGATTGCACAGGTGAAAGAAAGCATACCTTCCCTCCTGCTTCGTGTACACATACAACTCCAACAGCATGATCCCAAACCTATATCAAAACAAACTCAAATTAGTACTACAGAGTATAGATTTGTTTTATTCTGCATAGACAAGAATTTCAAGCTCGTGTACCTTAATTAGTCGTTGAGACCTGACTCGAAGAATAAAAACAGATGCCCTACCTGAAGCAACCATCATGTATTTACACAAGCTGTTGAAAGACGAGAAGTAGGTTAAAGCCAAGCAACAAAAAGAAAACCTTCATCCCAAATTTGTAGGTTCCACTATGCAGAGAAAACAGTTAAAGAAGTATATGGATTTTATTAGCATTACAAAGAGCATGACCCTTAACATAACCGAATGGAAGAAGAGGATAGAAACAGCCAACCCCAAAAATTTGGAATAACGGCTTTGTTGTTTGGGTACTATGTAGAGAAAACAGTCTCACCGGGAAATTCTGGTGAGCAGCTGTTTCGAGATCTTTCACAGTGAAGTTGACTGGAATTCTAGTCCTTATTGACCAGAATTCCAGTCAACACGAGAAGTGGTGTCTATAAATACTTTCTGATATTATTTTTTTGTTCATTCAATTAATAACAAAACCTATCTGTCTTTCCTATGGGTTGAGTCTCTACATTGTAGCAGAGCACTTGGTAGAGATCGAATCATCTTCCTCACCTTTCCTCCTTCATGATAACTCTTGCTTCAATAAGTCTTTTAAAACCATAGTTCTGTTTTCTTCATCATCCTCCCCTTCCTGTTCTAATTTTCAAGGATGTTATAAAGATTACGGTCTCAAGCATCTATATTATATCGTTCAGGATGCAGGTTGTAGATCTAGCATACTTGTTTTCACAAGATTCTCTTAGACAATTTCTTCCCAGAAGTTGACCATGTCATCCACTAGATACAGCTCTTTAAGAAGTCACGTCGGATTCCAAAGATACAATTGGAAATGATCTTGATGGAAATTCTGCCATTCATATTACTGCAATGAAGCTGGATGAGAAGAACCACTTTGAGTGGTCTCGAATAGCTCTCTTGTTTCTCTCAAGACGAGGCGAAAATAGCTATTTAACTGAAAAGCGAAGCTATCCCCTAAGACCAACCTACTCACGAGAAGTAGGATCAAGAAAACTCATTGGTGATGTTATCCATAACACCACAAATCAAAAAGATGGTGTACTACTTTGACCCCTCTCAGGATATCTAATTAAACTTGGCCAAGTCATATGGAAAAAATGAACATTGCTCGTCTATCTTATTATTAGAATATATATCTGAGAATCTGAGATCGGGGAGATGTTTGAAGCTTTGTATCACATCATATTGTAAAGACTTTTGGAAAGAGCTCAACCACTACCTGACCCACAAGTGGGATATGGAAGAAGATTGCCAAATGTACTATAAGAAGGTCAAAAATTCTCAGCTTTCACTAACCAAATCTATGAGGCTATAAAGAATGGCAATAAGGGAGCTTTGGTCAATAAGGTCAAAGATTCCGATGATAATCTGAACATGGAGATCACCATGGGTTCTAAAGAAGAGAAACAATCAATCTAGTTAGTGTTACTATTACTTCCAGTAGAGACTGGATGGGGGTTGGAAGACAAGTTAAAGAAATGGTTGACATGAAAAGTCGCTTCTAGAATGAACTTATTTCAAGAATCCAAGGTATGTCGAGGCAAAATACTAGGAGAAACACCATCTGAACCGATAGTTTTAGAAATGTAAACAAGACAAGTAACCATCTAAGGAACAACAACTCATTGCCAAATCTGTAGGTAGATCGTCTTTCGAGCAATATCCAACCCCAATTCATGTTGGAGACATTCTCTCCTCAAGAAACCTTGAGAACATTCGTGAGTTTCAGCATGATAACATAGAAGGTGCTTCAACCTCCACTACCATCACATGTTACGGTGCCACTTTTGTTTCCTTCTTATGAATCAGCTTACATCATATATTCAGGAGCCACAGACCTTATACAAGATTCTCCACTTTATTTTCTGACTAAGACAGTTAAACTTGCTAAATGATCCCTTTTCACCATCTCAGGACACACAATATCTGTATAACTTGAATTTGAACTCTACACTTGTGTTCCTATATTATCTAGTAAATTTTCGTCTGCCAGTAATCTTATAATGCATATCCATCTCAATATATCTTTCAGCGTCTCTGAAAGAAGTAGAAAATTGGGAGTGATTGTGAAGTTGGAGGACTATAACTCTAGATATGAAGAATCCATCAATTCATTCCAGTTCGACTCAGTCCTTTAGCAGTAATGTTAGTGAATAGTCTGTTGCCAAAATTATGCTTTGGCACACAACACTGGTCATATTTGTCAGTCCTCAGTGAATTTTTATGCCAAAACCCGTAGTGTTGCCAAAATTATGCTTTGGCACACAACACTGGTCATATTTGTCAGTCCTCGGTGAATTTTTTTTGCCAAAACCCGTAGTTCAGCAATTTTTATGTCAAGTTTGCCAACTTCTAAAATATGTGAAAAACTCATTTTCCATCGTGAATAAATTGATGTGTTTTCATTTGGTTCACTCTGACGTCATGGATACAAGTATTTTATCACTTTTATTGATAACTTTTCAATATATAAATGGGTGTAATTGTTGAAAAAATCGAGATGAAGCACCTAGAATTGTGAAATTTTTCACAATATGGTGAAACCCAATTTGGAAAGAAAAGCAAAGTATTTTGTTCTGTTAACACACAGGATAATTGAACAAGTAAGAAGGTTAGCCAAACGATAGGCCTCTTCTAATAGAATTGAATTAGGAAACCATCTTATGACATTTTTTGATGTTTTGTGTGAAGGTTCCGAGTCGTTTGCCATTTTGTTTCATTTATGGTTTATTTACACATTTTAATTTAGTGCCATTATACCATTCTATTTTGGAATGTTATGTTCCAGTTTATGCATGACTAAGAAGGTCAAATTGTACTTCATATTAAAAGAGGATAAAGTGCATTTAAACCCTCCTTAGATGTGACGAAAATGCAATTAAAGACTCATAGTTTGAAAGGAACCCTGCGGAGGGGATGGCCGGCGGTGGGAATCGGGGGCGGGCTGGTGGAGGGAGGAGGGGGGGCGGGTCGGGGGGCGGGGCTGGCCGACGGAGGGGCTGGCCGGCAGTGGGAATGGAGGGGGCTGGTGTGAGGGGGGCGGCTGGTAGGGAAGGGGGGAGGGTAGTTTAGGTTTTTTTTATTTTAATAAAAAAAACGTCATTAACGGCCATTTCTAACGGCTAATAGACGGTAGGAGCCTTTTTGCTCACGCGGGCAATCTAAGGAGGTGTTGACTGCTTAAGTTTTCTAAAAGGTCTTATTTTGCTAACGAGGCAAATCTAAGTAGGGTTTAAATGCACTTTACCCTATTAAAAGAGAATGTCATAATGAGTTTTGAATTTTTTTTTTGTACATATATATAAGGCTTTCTTTCCCTATATGGCACAATCATTGAGTCAATTTGAATGAGTAATTAATATCGTCCAAGGTGTACTCGAAGGAATTTAACATGGTATCACAACAACCTGGTTCAAGTCTCACTAGCCTGCAGTTCAAGTAGAATAGAAAAAAAAAATATACCATCACATGAATCCAGGTCTCTTCAACCGGTAAGGGCGTGTTTGAATAATACAAAAAAAAATTAACCATGAACCCTCGTAGCAACTCTAGAATTTTGTGTGGCAGGCCCTTAACACAGATAAACAGAGAAAGAAAGGACTTCATTTCTATTTTGAATGAAAAATATATGAAGACTATTTTTCCAATTTGTTCATTATTAATTAAAGATGATATAATACACAAAAAGTTACTTCCCTTTAAATCTAGGTCCCATTACGAATTTAAGGAACTTTAACTAAATGCTAGTTACTTGTTTGATCTTTAAGATCATAAAGTACAATAGGAACCTAGTGTCGTATCCTGATATCCTTTTCTTATAAAATGTGTTAATCCTGATATCACCTACTCCATCTTCCATATCCAGAATGAAAGTAAAATGACTTTCTCTTTGCACTCTATCACGTGCTTCTAAATGACTCCCGGCTCCCTGCTTTAAGCTTCTATAACAGAATTCTTTACCTGCATAATTAACCATTTAGAAATAAAATTGATCCATCTTAGCAAGGTTTTAGAAATTGGCCAACAATGAAATGTACTGTTCTCAGATTAAAATTTCAGGACATTGAGAGAAAAACTGGAAAACAAATCATTACCTTCGATGAAAAAAAAAAGCTCTAGTATAGAGCTAGTTTCAGGAAGTTTAGGTCAGATTGCATGTGTATGCATGCAACTCAGAAAAATGTTCCTGAAATTAACTCAAACTGGCAAGAATTATTACACAACACTGTTCTAAAAATCAGGATTAGTAGGTGCCTAGGCACTAGGCGGCCGGTGCCCGCCCGACTATGCAGGTTATTTGGGGTTTATGGGCAATTTTCAGCAATTTTTTTGTAGACCGTTTTTTTGTGGACCGCCTAGAATTAGGCGGCACCTAGGCAGGGCTACACAGCCGGTGCCCGCCCAACTACCGCCTAGCGAGTTTTACAACTTTGACACTAACATTAAAATTTAAATGATGGAAACTTACAATCACGCTAAGCTTCACCGCACTAGCCAAAACTTTCGGAAATAAGCTTATTTTTTTTAAATAAGTATCCAGAATATATATACTTGACTGGTTTTACTTTCATTTTCATATTTAGAAAAACTTGTTCACAGCTGATATACTGTAAGTTGTCTATTAAATCTTTCAATAATGTCATAGAAATCATGAAACTATTCACGAAACCTACTTGTAACTCCAAAGGTTATGAAATTATGTTCAAACTTTAACCGCTAATTTCTTGTGCTTATAAAATTACAACGGTCTTTTTTCCCCTAAAGTGCGGAATTCTTGTATCCAATATTCCAATCCGAAAACTTGCCAACAATGATACTTATATAGAGGTATCAATATAGCTACTGAATTTCTTTTAACTTGCTCACGACCCATTTCTGTTCCAATGTAGGAAATTAAAGTTCTTAGAAATGTGCAAGTGAAACTGCCCTGATCTAAGTTAAGGAAGGAACCAAAGACACTTATTATAGGATATGACGTCTTAGATCTATTTCCCCATGATCGGATCATATACCAGGTTTTCCATAACAGCCTAACTATTGAAGATGCCAAACTATAGCCAGTTCAATCCGTTGTTTGCTGAACCCATAAAAAAGTTAGGCATGCAAAATACTCATGTATATGAGGATATCAAGCAATTTCTTGATTCAATCCCATGGATAAGCAGTAGCATGCTTAGATGAGAGTTCCAAGAAACTAGGAGAATACCTGCCACAACATGTTGCTATAAGAGAGATTCTCTGTTCATCTTTGATTTCTCCAGTGTCTGTTTTCGAGCTATAGCATGCAGACAATGGCAAAGACTCCCAGGTTTGACTCTCAGGGATGCAGAATTGTGCTTCATGCACCACACGACAGCTATCAACAAAGCATCTTTCCCATATATCTTGAATTCTTATGCGGTTATCATCATGTCCATGAAACCTCCTTGTCCATGTTCCACAGCCCATATGGGAAACCATAATGATTCCCGACCCAGAAATGTCAACATTATCAGCACCATTGGTAGAGAAATTGTCTTCCTTCCAATTTGGACAGCCCATTACACCTAATGCAATTCTCCCATTAACTACAAGAGCCAAGCCCACCTGAAAATGCTAGTCAATTGATTAAACGAATCCGTAAACTAGATCTAACCTCATATAAAAATTGGTACATCATGAGACCAAAGAATCAAGAAAAGGAATTATCAGTACTTTCTTTTAACTTTCACAACATTTAGAATACTTGACAAAAGATATTCTTCTTTAGAAACAACGACAAGCTAATTAAAGGGCTAATTAGTGTTTAGACCTTGGATTTTATACCAACTTAGAGTTTAAGCTCTAACATGTCCAAGTGGAAAGTTTGGACCCTGAATATTTCTTTTTTCCCCATTATACCCTTCCTCCCAATGCATGAGAATATTTTTTTAAATATAAAATGGAGGGTATAATGGAAAAGATTGAAAAAATAAATAAAATCCAGGGCCTAAACTTTCTAATTGGGCATGTTAGGGCCTAAACTCTAAGCTGGTATAAAATCCAGGGTCTAAACTCTAATTAGCCCTAAATTAAATCATTTATGGTATATGACTATATTCACAATCTCATTGGAGAACAAGTTCTCAAGTTAAGATCCCAAAGATGTTTCAAACATAATGAACATCTAAGCAGGTATGATACAATATAGTCTTATACCAGGCCATCAGAAATATAAATTTAGTCAATTGAGTGGATTCTGTGAGAGCACTCAATTATATTATATACATACTTCATAATTAGACATTAGCAACTCTCAAGTGTAGAAATACGTCATTGCTATGAAATTCTACAGATACGTTGATGCAGGACAACGGCACAACTGATATCAAGCTTCAAATCTTGTAAAATTAGGATTACTGAAGTGTGTGGTTTGGGAACTAGGATTTAAAATTTGGCAGCATCATGCTTTGGTTTAGAGAAAGGAAATAAAGGTGATTTTGAGTACAATTTTCAAATTAGGGAAGATTTTAGGTTTAGCACTTTAGGAGGAGGGTTAGGATCTGTTATGATGAATTTGGAAGTGAGTTATCGGACTATTTCAGGGTTCTGAAGAGACAATATAGTGCAAAAATATTGATGTTGTCAAGTACTAGAGATGGGTTCAAAGGGCTTATGTATTTGAGAGAAGAAGATGAAGGAAGAAGGTTGTACACCTTTCTTCAAGGGTTTCATACCCAATCTGCATCACACAATCCCCAGAGAAGAAAATTTCTCTCTTTTCCAATCACAAAACATAAACTTTTAAGGCATTCAATTCAGGGCCTTTATAAAGCATCTAACCAGTAATCCCAAAACAATTAGAACTCCTAATCCAACTAGCGATCATGACACAAGTAAGAAACTACTTCCAAAGCAAATAGAACCCACAATACAAGAAATCTAATATAACAGACCAACTAATAAAGTAAAATCAATGAAATAATTGAATAAAACTGATATAAACTAATTACATTGAATAAGCTCAACAAATTTTAGTTTAATAAACATCAAGGTCTGGTAGTCCATTATTATTCTGCACTGCAGAACATCAGTGTACAGATATCAATCAGAGAGAATCTTGGCTGGTGTTTTGGTGGTTTAGGGTGACAGGGATAGGATTCTTGACGAGTGATCGGTATGGGAACAAGGTTAGTTAGGCTACAGGCTTAGTTAGAAGTGAGGAACGGGTTCTTGGGGTGCTGGATTCCAAAAACAAACATAAACAAAGGTGGCCAAATTGCTTGTTGGTTGACTGTAAACAAGGGTAGAGGTGAGGGCTTTGTTGGGAATGTTAAGGAAAGAAGAGAAGAGGGAGAAGCAAGATAATAGAAGGCTTCATACTTCTAAAAGGTAGGGTTACAGGTCCACTTGCATAACAAAAGATCCATTAAGGAGCTCTTCAAATAGAGGAATACTTTATAAATTCTTATTCATTGATTCATTCTACTAGAACGATTAGGGACGATATAAAATAAATCAACTAGTACCATTACAACTAGCAATCCTAATTTGTGTTTGATTTCAACTTGGCTGTGAGAGTGCCTGTTCAAGCTCCAGTGGGAATGGACTGGCCAGTTTTCAGGTGAGTTGTGTGCATTTCCTTGCGCCACCCACCGCTGGATACCATGACAAGGGGTGAAGGTTCTTATTTCTGGTTAAGAAAGACGGGATAAAAGTTGAAAAGGAGGTTGTCAGAATATGGGGACTGATAATGACGGAGAGTCAAAGGATCATGTCACTTTTCGGTAGTTATCATGAGACTAGCTTGTATGATCGAGCTTTAATAAGTGGGATAAGCCATATCAAAAACTTAGGCAATTAGTAGGCCAAGGGGATCGAGAGGTCATGGTTGTTTAATGAATGGAGATGAGCCACATCAAACATTGAGGCAATGAACGAGAGTTGTCAAATGATTGACGTTTGATGAATGGGGAGGGGTCATATCAAACATTGACAAATGGTGATGATTTGATGAATGTGATGATTTGTGTCCCATCAAATGTTGAAGCGAATAGTGAGGATCAGCAAATGGCAATGTGAAGGGTCACAAAAAGAAATAAGCGAAGTCCAGATAGATACCTACTTCATTTCTATTTAGTTGTTGTTTTTGCCTAGATCGAGACAGGGTATGTCGCCGACAACAAAGATACTTCAAGAGATTGACATGTATCCACACTATGTAGATGATTGCAATAATTTCTAGCTGCAGCAAGCTTATCAATTGTTGAAAGATGTATTTGTTCTAGTCTCATTGTAATATGTATTCTCGTTTTCTATCTTCCATTGTATTCTCAAAGATATCTCATTTTGTAATTAAGACTTGTTTCTTTAATTACCATTCATGAAATGTATGGGGCTATATCTCCACTTTTGTATCTCAAAAAGCTTGCAATACTAATAGAAGTAGGAAATATCCAATAAAGTAAAATTAAATTGGAAACTAATTCAAGAAAACTGAAATAAACTCATATAATTACTATAATACTAAATAAACTCAATAAAGCTTGGTCACGTTTTTAAATGCCAGTTGACATGTTCAAAAATAAAAGTCGACATGTTGGGCTTGACACAAAGCCATGCAGATTTTTATGGTTTTGGGGTTGATATTGTCATTTTATTATCAATATCGGACCTAAGGCTAGTATATTGACTGAAATCCGATAGGATTAATATTGGCCAATAGAGTAAACAACTAGGTAACTGGTATGGGTTCTAAAAACCATAACATGGTACCCTTCAACACTGTCTACATCAACCTACAATCCTTTTACAGCTTTACCTTGTTGGTTGTCTCCCTCCTTAGGAACTCTCATCTTCTAATGATATTAGCAGCATAGTTTGCAGTATAGGTCGATACCGATCTAATACAGCCGATACCAATACAGCTTGGCATGTCCCGATCCGATACCGACCGATACCCGATACTAGCCGATACATATTGGAGATCGATGCAGATTTTGGAGGTCTATTTTTCAGTCAATTCGCCAAAAAATTGAACGAAAAGGACTAATTTAGCAATGTTGTAAAACCAGTGTTCTAAAACGCGGTCTAGACGGCCGCCTAGGCGTTAGGCGCTTGGTGCCCGTCCAATGTCCGCCTAGGCGCCCGCCTAGTCCCCTGACGTCCGACTATGTATGTTTTAGAATTTTATAGGCTTCTACAAATTTCAGTTGGTTTTTTTGAATTTATTTAAATTTATTTTTGAACCGCCTAGATCTTGGCAGCCACCTAGGCGGCCGCCTAGGGGGACTAGGCGCTAGGCGGCAAGTGTCCGCCCGACTGACGCCTTTTCACAACCTTGTGTAAAACCATAGTAAGGTTAAAAAAACATGTAAAAGAAAAAACTTATCTAATGCAGGTAAACCAATCGGCATGGGTGACCAATACTTTATTCAATTCAAAACGAATAAGAAACAACACAGAAGATACTTAAAATTATGCCTAAATATATAAAATATTTTTCTAAAATGTTAATAATTTATTAATGATTATTTGCTTTCTTATACCAAAAAAAAAAAAAATTATACTCCAATATGAAACTGTCGGTACTGCTAATCTCGATATTCATAGGAAGGGTCCGATACCGATACTGCAAACCTTAGCAGCACCGACGATCACCAACTATATCTAAGACCACCACCAAAAAGCAGGAAATTTAAATAAACTTTTTCTTTTAGTAGCAACCAAAGTTCTCACTATTCTCATTTTATTCTATAGGATTGTAACTCGTTTCCGGTTGAGCCCTCAAAAGGGGGTGACAATGGAGTTGGTAATTTAGTCACACATCGAGTAGGAGGTGGAATCATGAAGTGAAGATAATTAGGATTGATTCATGTCTTACATGGGAATTTCCTTTTAAGGCATATGAGCCCAATCAAATATCGTACCTCATGGGCCAACTCTGGTTCGGATCACACCTCGTTCCCAACAAGTGCTATCAGAGCTCATATTTACGGGACTGATTTGGGCGGCTCTAATTGGTTCGAGACATACGGTGATGAACATTCATGCATATAATCGAATTATACGGACTTTCTCAAGGTGGAGCATCCTCTATAAGGTGATCTGAAGGCGGATCAGACCTAAGGTTACAGACTACATGAATTGGCTTCAAAGGTGAGTCCGACGCGTCCAAGGTGGAGCAAGACGTTGTGGTCACACAATGATAGTGTGGATGAACGTGTCGGTTTGGTTCTGTGGTCGAACGGATCGAGATGACAATATGTTTGATCTACTGTGTGCTTGGCTAGCGGTAACGAGCAAGGTGCTCGGCTAGCGGAAACGAGCAAAGGTAGCCGGGATATGCCAGGTTGCTCGGTCAATGAAAACGAGCTAAGGTTGAGATTGTATGATTGTATCTCGTTTTCGGTTGAGCCCTAAAAAAGGGGATGACAATGGAGTTAGTAATTTAGTCCCACATCGGATAGAAGGTGGGATCATGAGATGTAGGTAATTAGGATTGGTTCATGTCTTACATGGAAATTCCCTTTTAAGGCATATGGGCTCAATCCAATATCGCACATGATAGGCTAACTCCGGTTCAGGTCACACCACGATTCCAACATGTTCTTCATGTGCAATGCATTTTCTCTATAGTTGTCATACTATTATTATTATTATTATTATTATTATTATTATTATTAACTATTTCCATGTCATGCCCTAACCCTTAGGTAGGACCAAGTGTCCCTAACCCTAACCCTAGGTAGGACCAAGTGTCCCTACAACAAAATCATAAAAGGCCAAGTGTTCCCCCCATGTGTCCCATGAATTTATTTGGAAAGGGACACCTCACCCTCTCTTCTCTCTATATATACAAACCCACACACACACAAAATCCCACTCCAAACACCACCAGCACCCTTTCCCTCTATATATAACCCCCACACACACAAAAGAAAAAAAAAAGAAAACAAAACAAAACACACACACACCCGACCCCAACCGCCACTGCCGTCGCCCACCGCCCACTGCCGCCCGCCGCCAGCCGCCTGCCGCCGCCGCCCGCCTGCCGCCGCCAGCAGCCACCGCCCGCCCCTCGCCGGCCACCTCCCCCTCCTCCATCTTCTTCCGCTATTTCTCCTTCCTCCACTTCCAATTCCAAGAAAACCTAGGTAACAATTTTTAATTTTTCCCCAATCTCTTTTTCTCTTAAGTTTAAACCTAGGTTTGCTAACAAAATTATTTTGTTGTTGGGTTCAAATTAGGGTTTGTGGAGAAGTCTAGGTCATTCCCAACCCAAGGCAAGTCCTCCATCCCTCTTTCCCTCTTTCCTTTTCTTTAAGAATACTCTATTCTGATTTTTTGGATTAATTTGAACATGTATAGGTTAAATCAAAATCTGAAATTTCATATTTGATGTCAAATTTTTCATTACATAAGAGTATAATTTGGAATATAAGTTATAAGAATCCCTCTAAGTATGGTTTAACTTCAAATTCTGAAATTTGTTATTGTTTAACCTATTTGAGCTCTCAAAGAATTTTTTTTTGAAATTTTAATTTCTAATAAATTTTCAATTTGGATAGACATAGGCAAAGGAAATTTAAAAAAAAAAAAATTTGTTATACTTAGGCACTGTAATTAATATTTGTGACGTATCACGGATAAGTGTATATGCATTGGACACAAATGAATGAACCAATTGTGGACATGAACTATCTGGACTTGAAATTTCCATGAACAAATAAACACACATGAACATATGGGACTCTCCAAGGGTAAGTCTGACATACACATTGGAACTGAACAACTGGACCGCACGCCGGGAAGGTAAAAGTACAAGGACCCTGTGTTTCTCTACTTACTATTAAGTACTCAATTTTGTGTGTTCATAGTTAGAAATAAGTCTCGTTTTTACATTTTTCTGCTTCATGCATAAGAATTAAAATATTGATATGGAAGAGTTTTGTTTTGATTTGATTTTCTTTATACTATCTACATGATATATATATATATATATATATATATATATATATATATATATATATATATATATATATAAAGCCTTCGCATATTAACTAGTATAATTTGGGTAAACATTAAAGTATTGCTCTATCCTGATAAACTGCAAAACAATTCGCAAGCCGCGACCCGACTAATTGCTAAGGTAAAGTTAACCATTGCTTGCTCAGGTAAAAGTCTCAAGTTCCTTTTTGTTCTTTTATAACTGCGTAGTCCGGTGTTGAGAGTTGCTTCCACCGAAGGGGTCGGCGAGCCCAATTATTTACTTGCGTGGTTCCGGTGTTGAGAGTTGCTCCACCGAAGGGGTCGGCGAGCCCAGAATTTACTTTTATCATATATACATTTCTTGTAAATTTTCGGGGCTCCTAAATACAAAGGAGACTGCCGAAATTTTTGGAAAATTTAGAAGATAGACAAATTTCTGACTTTCGGGAATTTTTAGGAAATTTCTTATCTAGGAAGCATTTGGGAGGGGAGAACAACTGAATATCCCTCTAGATATCCCGTAACATAAATAACAAAAGCTGATCAGTATTTCGGAAATCTCGTAAATCAGTACATCTAGTTTCAACTAGGGTGTACTAGCCCAAGGGAGGCTCGGAAATCTCGAAAATCAATGCATTTATTTGACAGTAACATCAATAGATGATTTTACCCCAAGGGAGGCTCGGAATTCACAGCCTGATCCCGGATTAACGGGATTGTTCACGGAAAATATTTAGAGGATTATTCAGAGTATTGTTCTCAAAACTGCATTACAATAAATTTCAGTCTTACTCCAGAAACAACGCTGCCTATTGTAGGTGGGCAGTTTTTCCTAATTGCTCAAGGAAAGCAATTCTTACTAAAAGCTCAAGGGAAGCTCGGAAATCTTATTATTCATGGAGTAGGACGTTGCTTACATTCATGTTTTACTAAAGCAGATATATATATATATAGCAGTGCAAATTGACATAGCCTGTTTCCTTTTAACTACATATTTCATATTTTGTTTTAACTTTCATCGTTCTTGGCCGAGGACTTGCTTGTCGTTTTCTAAACGACCTAGTATTTGTTCACTAGGTGAAGAAGAAGAAGACGCCTCCGCCGAAGTATCGCCGCACTACAACGATGAGTAAACTGTCTGGACTACCTATAGTTATGACCAGCAGTACCATAGTTATCTTGCAAATTTTACTTTTGTAATAATCTGTAATAGTATTGTTGGAAAAGTTCCCTGTATAATAGCTACACTATATTTTAATACCATGAGAACTCCTTGTATTTTCCATTCTGCTGATGATTACGGGCGACAATCGCGAATTTCGACGCATAGCCTGGGGATGTGTTTACGACGTCACCATTCCATCCGGGAAGCGGGACGTGACACATCTTTTAAGTGGTGGCCCATGCAGGTCAGCAAGAATGGAAAATCTAGGATAGAACATAGGTTCGGATAAAACGTAGGTTCTAGAATTTATAAGGAGCACCACGAGTCCAAATCACACCCTAGGAATCCCTGAGAAGGAAGTATCAATAGTTAGTAGATGATTACCTCTTTTCTAACCAATTATTTAATCCTAGTAAAGGGATAGTGACTCAAGAAATTCTTGATGTAGATCATGCCCCGATTCGCACCTTTTGCAAGACTAAGTAATGACAGCCACAGCATGGACGAATATTATCCATTTGTGAAAAAGATATGGCGAGTAGCACCAAAAGGGATGATAGAGACCTATGGGGTACACTACGAGCTAAAATATCCGGTGGTGACAGATATAGTGGATGAAAGAAAAGTATATTATAATACGGTGCATTACTATGTCCTGATCAAGGCAGAACCCTCTGAAGGTCCAGAAAACGAACGTAACGGTACTCTGGAAGAATGGAAGCAGACGTACCCAGAGGCAAAGATCCTTAACATAAGGCGAATGTGGATTTAGACCCCAAAATGAAGATGATGTGTAAATATAGATGTGTAAATAAGTATTAGATCTTTAGTTATGTAAAGGATGTGTGTGAATGTATGTAGTAAGAATGTAAAATAAGTATTAGACCCCCAATATGTAGGTGGAATATATTTAGTAGAAATGTAATATATGAATGTATGTAGTAGAAGCATATTGTGCTATCAATAAATAAATATGCTTTTCCTATATTTTTTATATTCCTGGTAAATATTTTTTATTTATGCCAAGTTTGGAATGGGATGGGAGTGATTACACTTTGTACTTATACCAGCGCTATGCAAGAATAATGTGGAACGCACCCGACTGGTACGACGTCCATGTCTACCAAGTATTTTATGCAGTCATGTGTCCCATTATCAGGGACATCGAGGACGGAGCTGAAGTATATTATGAAAATACAACCTACTGCCTGCATGTCCGAGATCCAAACCGCATCTACATCGGACTACATGGATATGAGGGTACACTAGATGACTTTGAAAGACTCCATCCAGAGGTTGATATCCTCACTGAGGAAAGGATCCTCATCGAGGCTATAGCATAAGACAAACCTAACCCTGTATATATATAGTGAAGAAGGAGTTCATCTCTTTTTGTCTGCTGTATGGTATTTTGGAAATCAGCAGATATGTATACAAGTAGGGATAGGTAGAGATAGATACTATGTCACATTTTGGGGAAAGTTGAGTGACATGAGTAGGTTAGGTAAAAGGAATGTAAACAAATGTAAAGTTGAGAGTAGAAACCACATTTTGTATTACTCTCATTATAGTGAAATATATGGTTTTGCTGTACACCTTGTTATGAATGAATATTGTGAGTCGAATATTCCCTGAGGAATTGTCTTTTATTTCAGGATATGGACAACCATGATCAAACAAACAATCCACCACCTCATGCATCAACTGAGCCAACCGTGGCTGACATGTTCCGTTTGTTCCAGCAACTATTGGAATCCAATAGTCAACAGGCCAATGCTGCCCATGCAACAAATACCACAATATTGGAACAAATGCAGAATTCTAACAATACCAAGGATAAAACCCTAAAAGAGTTTAGGGATCTTAGGCCGCCCAAGTTTAAAGGAACTGAAAATGCGATGGAAGCGGGTCAATGGCTGAGAACCATTGAAGGTTTGATGAAGGCTGCTAAAGTTAAACCCGAGGATATGGTACCAACAATCCGCATCCAGCTGGAAGACATAGCTGGATACTGGTGGAGTGCCGAGTATCCAGAAGATTCTGACAAGGACATGTCATGGGCGGAATTCAAGAAGAAATTTGAAGACAGATTCTATCCTAAGTCAGCACGGATAGAATTAGAACGACAATTCAACTATCTGAAACAAGGGAGACGTACAGTTGATGAGTACGTTGCGGAATTTTCCAGGCTTAGTCGATTTGCCCCCAACATGATAGCGGATGAAGAAACAAAAATATCCAGGTTCGTAGAAGGACTTGGGACCCAACTGAAAAGTAGGGTCGCCTCTTATCGGTGCCAAACATTTTCAGAGGCAACAGAAGCTACTCGAGACCAAGAAAGGATACTAAAGGAAGAACAACCTTTCCGGTCTTCACAACCTAAGAGAACTTTTGAGGAGGGGGCATCCTCCAACAAGAATCATTGGCAGGGACCGCCTAAGCGTCCTCAGAATGGCAACCGAGACAGATCCGTTATCTGTAATTACTGCCACAAACCAGGCCACAAAATAAATGTATGTAGAAAAAGATTGGGGCTTTGTTTGAAATGTGGAGCAGGAAATCATCCAACCAATCAATGCCCTCAGTTGCCTGCAACTGGAGCAACCACACAAAGTTTCAATCAAGGATACCGACCTCCAGTTCAAGGAACCCAACCTCGACCTATGATGCAGGCACCAACATCACAAGCAGGTATGGCTTATGGAAATCAGCACAGGCCGCCCTATGCACCTCAGGCATATCAGTTTCAACAAGCACAACGGGCGGCTCAAGCCCAAAATAATAACAAGAAGAAAAATAGGCAAGGACAAGCACTTATAATGGGAGCTGAAGATGCAAATATCCCTGGAGGTACTATTTTAATTTCTGCATATCCAGCATCAGTATTATTTGATTCCGGGGCTACACATTCATTTATAGCATCTTCTTTTATATCACAACGTGAAATAGAGTCACAACCTCTGCCTAAATCACTGAAAGTCCTCACCGGTAATGGAGTAGTAGAAGTCAGTCGGGTATGTAGTAGATGTCCCATAAAATTGGGTGGAGGAGCTTTTCGTACCCGGTTGCTCGTTTTCCCAACAAGCAACTATGATATAATATTGGGTATGGATTGGCTAACTGCAACATTAGCCAACATAGATTGCGGTTAGGGGAAAGTTTTCTTTCAACTTCCTGACGGAGAATTTTACGAATTTGTAAGAGACCAGAATGAATTCAATGCAGAAGAACTAGAGAAATTTGAATTACCAGTACTGCTGCAAGGAGTGGCAGAGCAATCATTTCCAAGGGTAGTGGAAGAATTTAAGGACGTATTCCCAGAAGAATTGCCAGGGCTACCCCCAGATAGAGCTGTAGAATTCTCTATAGATTTAATACCTGGAGCTGCACCCATAGCCAAAAAGATATACCCAATGAATAAGGAGGAGCTAGCTGAGTTAAATAAACAGATAAAGGAATTATTATCCAAGGGATTTATTTAGCCTAGCGCTTCGCCATGGGGTGCACCAGTGTTATTTGTGAAAAAGAAGGATGGTACCCTACGCCTAGTAATTGATTATAGGGCCTTGAATGAGGTTACCATCAAGAATAAATATCCCTTACCTCGGATCGATCAACTGTTTGATCAGTTAGGTGAGGCAAGAGTATTTTCGAAAATTGATTTGAGATCCGGATATCATCAAGTGAAGGTAAAGAAGGAAGATATTCCAAAGACTGCATTTAGAACTCGGTATGGGCATTACGAATTCTTAGTTATGCCATTCGGGTTGACAAATGCACCAGCTATATTTATGGACCTGATGAATCGAGTATTTTATCAATATCTGGATAAATTTGTGATTGTATTCATTGATGACATTCTCATATACTCCAAAAGTGAAGAGGAGCATGAAAAGCACTTGAGGATAGTACTGCAAACTCTGCGAGAGGAACAATTATATGCCAAGCTTAGTAAATGTGAATTTTGGCTGGACCAAATACCATTTCTAGGGCATATTGTCAGCGGAGAAGGCATCTCGGTAGACCCGAAAAAGGTGGAAGCAGTTAAGTCTTGGCCGACACCTAAGTCCGTAGCAGAAATCAGAAGTTTCCTAGGACTGGCTGGTTATTACTGAAGATTCGTAGAGAATTTTTCAAGAATTGCAGAACCTTTAACCCGTCTTACCCGGAAGGAAGAAAAGTTTAACTGGACAGAGAAATGTCAAATAACATTTGACGAATTAAAGGAAAGATTAATTTCAGCCCCAATACTGGCATTACCATCTGGTTCGGGTGGATATGAGATATATAGTGATGCATCAGGAAAGGGTCTAGGATGTGTACTGATGCAGCACGGAAGAGTCATAGCATATGCGTCCCGACAATTAAAGACACATGAAAGGAATTATCCAACTCATGATCTCGACCTTGCAGCGGTGGTATTCGCACTCAAGTTATGGAGACACTATTTATACGGAGAAAGAATCAAAATATACACAGACCACAAGAGCTTAAAGTATGTCTTCACACAAAAAGGAAATCAATATGAGACAAAGAAGATGGTTGGAGTTATTGAAAGACTTTGATATGGAGTTAACATATCACCCAGGCAAGGCTAATAAGGTGGCTGATGCCTTGAGTAGAAGACCCGAAGCTTTCTTTTTGAATACACCCAAGGAAATCCTTGAGGATTTGAGAAAAATGGGAATTGAAGTAATATGCCCGATAACCGAAGGGATATGGCAAAACTTACAAGTGCAATCCTCCTTAATAGATAGAATTAAGGAAGCCCAACAAAGTGATTCAAAACTTCAGAAAATTTGGAAACAAACAGAAGCAGGGCTCCAGACCGGGATAAGGAAGCATCCGGACGGATCGTTAAGATTCGAAAATCAATTATGTGTGCCCAGTGGAGATTTAAGAACGGAGGTCATAACAGAAGCCCATAACTCACAATATTCTATTCATCCGGGCAGCACTAAAATGTATAAAGATTTGAAACAAACGTTTTGGTGGCACGGGATGAAAAGAGAAGTCGCCAGATTCGTATCCAGATGTCTCGTCTGTCAACAAGTGAAAGCAGAGCATCAAAGGACAGCAGGACTTCTTCAGTCGTTGCCCATACCCGAATGGAAGTGGGAGCATCTCACAATGGATTTTGTGACAGGACTGCCTAGGACCCAAAGGGGTAATAATGCTATTTGGGTCATTGTAGATAGACTTACGAAGTCCGCTCGTTTTTTTCCCTTTCGAGTTGGACAGTCAACAGAGGTACTGGCAGAAATGTACATGAAACAGATTGTCAGTCAGCATGGAGTACCAGTAAGTATAGTATCAGATAGAGATACCCGATTCACTTCACACTTCTGGAAAAGCTTGCAAGAAAATCTTGGCACTCAATTAAAATTTAGCTCCGCCTACCACCTCCAAACAGACGGCCAGTCTGAAAGAACCATTCAGATACTAGAAAACATGCTGAGAGCTTGTACTTTAGATTTTGGGGGAGCATGGGATGATCATCTACATCTGGTAGAATTTTCATATAACAACAGTTATCACGATAGTATCAAAATGGCTCCCTTTGAAGCACTATATGGTAGAAAATGCAGATCGCCGATATGTTGGACCGACGTAGGAGAAAGACAATTGTTAGGGCCAGAACTAGTAACACAAACTGTGGACATAATCAAGACAATAAGAAGTCACCTACAAGCAGCCCAGGATAGAAGATGTGGGCTGATAAGCATCGAAGAATACTGGAGTTTCAACCTGGAGATCACGTTTTTCTAAAGATTTCACCAACTAAGGGAACCATCAGATTCGGGACCAGAAGAAAACTGAGTCCGAGGTACATTGGACCCTTCGACATATTGGAGAAAGTAGGGAATGTATCATATCGGCTTGCTTTACCCCCAACACTAGAGGGAGTTCACAATGTATTCCATGTTTCCCAATTACGAAGATATGTGTCGGATCCGAGCCATATACTCGACCATTCAGAAATCACCATTGGGCCTACACTACGGATAGAACAGAAACCCGTTGGGATATTGGATCGAAGAGAGAAGGTACTCCGCAATCGGATCATTCCATTAGTACGAGTCGTATGGAGCAAGGATTCGCCTGGAGATTCAACTTGGAAAAAGGAAAAAGATATGCGAAAACAATATCCGTATCTATTTCCTAAGTCAGGTCAGTAATCATACCGCTACTCTAGTTATTTCAATTCCGAGGACGAAATTTTTCTAAGGGGAGTAGACTTGTCATACTCTTAGTTTTATTATTATTATTATTATTATTATTATTATTATGGTATTTATTATTATTATTATTATTATTATTAACTATTTCCATGTCATGCCCTAACCCTAACCCTAGGTAGGACCAAGTGTCCCTAACCCTAACCCTAGGTAGGACCAAGTGTCCCTACACCAAAATCATAAAGGGCCAAGTGTTCCCTCCATGTGTCCCATGAATTTATTTGGAAAGGGACACCTCACCCTCTCTTCTCTCTATATATACAAACCCACACACACACAAAACCCCACTCCAAACACCACCAGCACCCTTTTCCTCTATATATAACCCACACACACACAAAAGAAAAAAAAACAAAACAAAACACACACACACACCCGACCCCAACCGCCACTGCCGCCGCCCGCCGCCCACTGCCGCCCGCCGCCAGCCGCCCGCCGCCGCCAGCAGCCACCGGCCGCCCCTCGCCGGCCACCTCCCCCTCCTCCATCTTCTTCCACTATTTCTCCTTCCTCCACTTCCAATTCCAAGAAAACCTAGGTAACAATTTTTAATTTTTCCCCAATCTCTTTTTCTCTTAAGTTTAAACCTAGGTTTGCTAACAAAATTGTTTTGTTGTTGGGTTCAAATTAGGGTTTGTGGAGAAGTCTAGGTCATTCCCAACCCAAGGCAAGTCCTCCATCCCTCTTTCCCTCTTTCCTTTTCTTTAAGAATACTCTATTCTGATTTTTTGGATTAATTTGAACATGTATAGGTTAAATCAAAATTTGAAATTTCATATTTGATGTCAAATTTTTTATTACATAAGAGCATAATTTGGAATATAAGTTATAAGAATCCCTCTAAGTATGGTTTAACTTCAAATTCTGAAATTTGTTATTGTTTAACCTATTTGAGCTCTCAAAGAAATTTTTTTTGAAATTTTGATTTCTAATAAATTTTCAATTTGGATAGACACAGGCAAAGGAAATTAAAAAAAAATTGTTATACTTAGGCACTGTAATTAATATTTGTGACGTATCACGGATAAGTGTATATGCATTGGACACAAATGAAGGAACCAAATGTGGACATGAACTATCTGGACTTAAAATTTTCATGAACAAATAAACACACATGAACATATGGGACTCTCCAAGGGTAAGTCTGACATACACATTGGAACTGAACAACTGGACCGCACGCCGGGAAGGTAAAAGTACAAGGACCCTGTGTTTCTCTACTTACTATTAAGTACTCAATTTTGTGTGTTCATAGTTAGAAATAAGTCTCGTTTTTACATTTTCCTGCTTCATGCATAAGAATTAAAATATTGATATGGAAGAGTTTTGTTTTGATTTGATTTATACTATCTATATATATATATTTTTTTTTTGGAATAAGGTAAAATTTTATTCCTCGCGAATCGCGGTATAGGTAATACGGTACAAAATCACACAGACTCCCCAATGACTCATGGGGTCAAAACGGATACATCAAAGTCAATATTGTGCAGAATCCCAATCGGAGGGGTAATCAGACCCTCGAAGAAGCGCCTGTTCCTCTCCCTCCAGACATGCCAGACAGTAGCAGAGAGTCGCAATCTAGCTTGTCTGGCCCATCCAGCAACCATACCCCTGCGATCCCTGATCCAGCTAAGGATCCCTCTAATATCTCTGACGCTGCCAGCACCTCCCAGATACCTCCTGCACTGCTCCGACCAAATATGCCAAGCGAGAGGGCACTCAAAAAATAGGTGGATCATAGACTCGTCCACGTCTGAGCATAGAAGACACCTCGAGTCTGGAATGGGCACCCCAAACCTAATCAGTCTATCTCTCGTCATCAATCTCCCGAGCATCAATCTGTAAGAACAGAGCTGCATCTTCCGAGAAATCCCTTTTCCCCAGATGAAATCAATATCCTCTATCCTGTCATGCCGAGTCCTAACCAAGTCATAGCAACTCTTGAAACTGAACCTGCCAGGCCCCCCAGAAGAGGCATGGCCAACCCAGTTCCAAGTGTCCCGAGACTGGCTAGTATCAATAGAAATAGTCCGGATCTCCTCGCCAAGCTGAGCTGTGAAAGTGTAAAGCTCCGGTCTCCAAGCACCATCTCGAATGATCAGACTGCACTTCAGCCCTCTCGAGGCCTCTCTATCATGCAGCGGTCCCAAATACTCCAGTAGGGAACGATTGCCCAACCATGGGTCGAGCCAGAGATCAGTGGAGGAACCATCCCTCATGGATCGGCAGATAGCAGTCTGTAGTACGGGTCTACATTTAAGAATAGCCTTAAATGTGACCGAGAAATTATTATCAATCCTGCTCGTCCAGAAATTGGACCTCCTCAGGTATCTGCTCGCCATCCAGTCTGCCCAAAGTGACCCCCCGTCAATGAACTTCCACGCCATCTTCACCCTAGCAGCCTCCTTCATAGCTCGGAGAGATCTCAACCCCACTCCCCCTTCCTCCCGAGGCCGGCAAAGTTGAGTCCACGAAATCGCATGTATGCCCCCCCTCCAAAGAAAGTCTGCACACATGGACTCCACCTTCGTGATAGTAGCCACAGGGATCTGGATCGACTGCAGCCAGAACATAGCAATGCCAGCAATGACAGATCTCAGCAGCTCAATCCTGCCACCAAAAGATAGTCCTGCAGCCTGCCAGCCTTCCACCCTCTTCTTAGTGAACTCCACCAAACTCTGGCAATCCTGCTCCCTAGCATAATTCACCGTCAGTGGGACTCCCAGGTACTTCACCGGCAGCTCACCTTTCTCCACTCCCAGAACCAGAGCCCGCTCCTCCTTCTGAGGGCAACTAGAGCTGAAATAAACTCTACTTTTCTCTCTATTAAGCTTCAGCCCCGAGAGCCTCCCGAACTCCTCCATAATGTCAGAAAGAGCCCTCATCCCTCCCATGGACGGTCGGAGAAGCACCAATAGATCATCTGCATAAATCAAGTGCGAGACCACCGGATGGACAAGTCTAAATAGTGGAACAATCCGCCTGATGTGCACTGCCAGGTCCATCAAGCACGTAAAATACTCCATCACCAGGGTGAACAGGTACGGGGACAATGGGTCGCCCTGCCGCAAGCCTCTGGTGCTGCTAAAGAATCCATACGGAGTGCCCTGTATAAGAACCGAGAAAGTGGGGGAGCAAATGCACTCCCTCACCCTCGCAACCCACCTCTCATCGAATCCCATGGCTAGCATAAGCTGGCAGAGAAAGTCCCTGTTAACAGTATCATACGCCTTTCTCAGATCCAACTTCACACAGGCCTTCATCCCCCCAGGCTTGTTGAACTCACGCACCATCTCATGAGCAAGAAGGCTGTGCTCAGCAATCGATCGACCCTTAATGAAGGCCGCCTGATTCCGAGATACCAATCCCTGCATAATCCCCTCCATCCTCCGACACATAAGATGAGTAATTATCTTATAAAGATAATTACAGCATGCAATCGGTCTGAAATCTGCCAGAGATGTCGCACCCTCCTTCTTCGGAACCAGGGTCAGGAAAGTATGATTAAGCTCCTTCAGAAGCTTTCCTGATAAGAAGAATTCCTGAACCGCCTCAAGAACTGGGAGCTTCAAAGCTCCCCAATGTCTCCGAAAGAACCCACTGGAGAAGCCATCTGGCCCTGGAGCTCTGTTGGGATCAGCCTTCATCACAATGTCCTCGATCTCCTCCATCCGAATCGGGGCCAAGAGACGCCTATTCCCATGCTGCGTCACCAACCTCTTAGGAATCAGAGGTGGGAACGTAGTGGGATAGTCCTCCTGATGATACAAGTCCCGATAAAACCTGACTGCTTCTCGCTGGATCTCCGCCGGGTCCCCTACCAACTTGCCCTCGCCATCCAGAAGTCTGGGAATACTATTCCGGTGCTGTCGAGTCCGGATAACATCATAGAAGAACTTAGTACATCTGTCCCCATCCTTGAGCCATGAGCATTTCGCCCTCTGAGCCGCACTAATCTCCTCCTGGAGTCTCAAGGAATTGACTTCTGCACTAAGATCCTTCTCTCTGGCCGCCAGCTCCCCACACAAGATGTCAGCCTGCAGGGCCTCCTGAACCTCCCGAAGCACAGCCTCCTTGTCTGCCAGGGAGGAACGCGGCTTCCGCTTCACCCAGTCCCGAATACCCCTCTTCACCTGCTTGAGCTTGTGGACCATGCGAAACTAAGCAGTGCCCTCCCGGGAGTCCAGCAGACCTCTCGCAACCACCTCCTCATAATCCGTCGAGAGGTACCAACTGTTGTTATATCTGAACGGTCTAGCTTTCCAGGTGGCTCTCTCCAATAAACCCACCCGAATAGGAGAGTGATCACTCGTCTCAGCCGCTAGCCCCTCCGCCACAGCATTAGGGTAATAGCGAAACCATTCGCTATTCCCCAAGGCTCTATCCAGCTGACATGCAACCCTGCCCTTGGACGCCTTGTTGTGCCAGGTCCAAATGTGCCCTGCTCTCTCCAGCCCCCTCAGCCCCGAGATGAGAAGGCACCTCTGAAAGTCATAAAGAATCGAGTCCTGGACCGGGCGTCCCCCCACTTTTTCATGCCTATACAGCAAGGCATTGAAGTCCGCCATAATAAGCAATGGAAGGTGTTGGGAATCCGCCATCTGGCCAAGCCGAGCAATATCCTCCCAGAGGGACTCACGACGCTTCCTGTCATTATGCCCATAGACAGCACCCAGGAGGAATCTAAAGCCACCTTTGTTCACTAGAAGTATACCAATGATCTGCTGAGTCTTCAGAACCAGGTCCCCATCCCAGCTATCTCTACTCCATCTAACCCAGATCCTCGCCATGTCGCAAATGTCCAGGTTATGAATGTGAGCCCAAGTCGCCTTGTTCCGCCGATCAAGCACTGCTTCCTTCCGGATCTTTGTTTCCAGCAGAATAGCAATATCACACTTCTCCCTTCTCAAAACCCCCCTGATCTCCCTCCAACGCCCAATAGAACACCCCCCTCTGATGTTCCAGGCGAGGACCGACATTAATTAACTAATGGGGGGTCCCCCTGAACACCATCAGAACAGGCACCCGAGGGAAGTGCCCCGTCCATAAGATCAATATCCTCTCCTATCGCTGCAGCCGGAGCCTCACCTCCTATCTCCAGACCCTTCCCTCCCACAGTGGGAGGGGCAAGGTGGGCATGTATCCTGGATAGCGTCAGATCCCAAGTTGGGTTGACACAGGTGTCCTGCTCCAGGCCCTCCTGCTGAAGGACATCGTCACGCGGGGCCGGCGCATGCCGCTTCCTACTATACACCTGCTCCACCACCAGGGTAGCCCCACCAGCCCCCTGACTGCTACTAAGTAATCCCATGGATCTGGTCAACACACTCCTCTGTGGTTGAAATGGGACCACGGCACCCGTCATATTCGCCACCCGCTGTGGATCATCGGTCGCTGAGTCACCTGCCAAATCCATCATAGTGTCCTCGTCCTGACTATCTGTAGCCCCACCTCCAGCATCATCTCCAGGAACCGGCCCCTGTGTAGCCGCCGCCGACCTGACTACCGAGGCCGAGCTCCGTCTCCTCTGCGTGCACGCACTATCTACATGGCCAAAACACTCACAGGAGGAACACATTGGGGGCACCCAGTCGTACTCCACCACCTGTGTCAGCACCTCCCCTGATGCTACCTCATACTCCAATAGGCTCGGAAGCTCCGACCCAGCCGTAATCTCCACAAAAATCCTGGCGTACATCAATCTCGTGCGGTAGGTGGTAGCCTCATCAGCCTTGATCGGCCTCCCAACCAAACTAGCCAACCTCATGAGAAGCGGAACACTCCAGTATTTCACTGGAAACTCGGGGAAACGAATCCATACAGGAATCGCGTTCAGGACCTCCTTCTCACACCGCAGGTCCGGAGTCCATTCCTTCAAGATGATCAGCCTCCCATCAAATGACCATGGTCCGCCCTGAGTGATCCTGATAACATCCTCAGCCAGCCCAAATTTCACAAAGTAGAAACCATTTTCCCTTGAGAAGATCTCCATGTTTCCTTTAGGCCGCCAAACCCTCTCCGCATATCCTCTGATTTGCCCGTAGAAGGGCTTGCTACCAAGCACATACATCACCAGAGTATTCTGCCAAAACTCCGTCACCTCCGCTATCTCCTCTGCTGGGAAAACAGCCCGAAAACCTCCACCAACCTTCTTTGGTGCCACGTACTCCATAGAGGACGCGGACTTCGCCGCCGTCGGTATGCACACCTCCTTCCATGATCGTGGTTGTTGCGGCACGACCCTGGAAGGCACCGTGGCAGGGTTCCCCTGTTGTCCGCTACCTCCTCCAGCAACTCCTTTCCCATTCTCGGCCGCCGACGCCTTCGGTCTCCAGGCAGTTCCACTACTCCTCAAGCCTCCCCCTAGCCGTCGGGGATCCCCATGACCACTCCCAATCTTGTTTCATGTTCTCCCTGGAGTCACCCGACCCACCGATTGAGATGCCGGTAGCCTTCTCCCTGGTTGACGCCTTCTGGTCACCGTAGTCCACCCCTCGTCACCCGTTCCAGACCCGTTCCCAGATCCAGATCCAGATCCAGAACAGAACTCGAAGATCCTACCGGAGGCAAAACCACCTTCGGCCGCCCCCCACCCCCCCCCCCCACCCGGGGGGGTCCCCCCTCTTCCCACCACCGACCCCCCCCCCCCGCCTGGGGGGGTCCCACCGCCGTCCGCCGTCGACCCCCCCCCCCCCGCCTGGGGGGGTCCCACCTCCGGTTGCAGCCGCCCCCCCCCCCCCCGCCTGGGGGGGTCCCCCCCCTGTCCGCCACCGACCCCCCCCCCCCGCCTGGGGGGGTCCCGTCCGCCTCAGTCGCCGACCCCCCCCCCCCCGCCCGGGGGGGTCCCACCTGCCGATCCACCCCCAACCGGGGGGGTGGGCTTCTTGGGTCGGTCGCCATGCCGCTTCCCCTTCACCCCATAGGGATCCGGGGGTCGGGGAGGAGGTGCAATCGCCTCCAAGGTCGAAACCCTAGCAGAGCTCTTTTCTCTCATGTCTTTATATATATATATATATATATATATATATATATACCCCCCCTGTCCGCCACCGACCCCCCCCCCCGCCTGGGGGGGTCCCGTCCGCCTCAGTCGCCGACCCCCCCCCCCGCCCGGGGGGGTCCCACCTGCCGATCCACCCCCAACCGGGGGGGTGGGCTTCTTGGGTCGGTCGCCATGCCGCTTCCCCTTCACCCCATAGGGATCCGGGGGTCGGGGAGGAGGTGCAATCGCCTCCAAGGTCGAAACCCTAGCAGAGCTCTTTTCTCTCATGTCTTTATATATATATATATATATATATATATATATATATATATATATATATATATATATGTATAAAGCCTTCGCATATTAACTAGTATAATTTGGGTAAACATTAAAGTATTGCTCTATCATGATAAACTGCAAAACAATTCGCAAGCCGCGACCCGACTAATTGCTAAGGAAAAGGTAACCATTGCTTGCTCATGTAAAAGTCTCAAGTTCCTTTTTGTTCTTTTATAACTGCGTGGTCCGGTGTTGAGAGTTGCTCCACCGAAGGGGTCGGCGAGCCCAGAATTTACTTTTATCATATATACATTTCTTGTAAATTTTCGGGGCTCCTAAATACAAAGGAGACTGCCGAAATTTTTGAAAAATTTAGAAGATAGACAAATTTCTGACTTTCGGAAATTTTTAGGAAATTTCTTATCTATGAAGCATTTGGGAGGGGAGAACAACTGAATATCCCTAGATATCCCGTAACATAAATAACAAAAGCTGATTAGTATTTCGGAAATCTCGTAAATCAGTACATCTAGTTTCAACTAGGGTGTACTAGCCCAAGGGAGGCTCGGAAATATCGGAAATCAATGCATCTATTTGACAGTAACATCAATAGATGATTTTAGCCCAAGGGAGGCTCGGAATTCACAGCCTGATCCCGGGTTAACGGGATTGTTCACGGGAAATATTTAGAGGATTATTCAGAGTATTGTTCTCAAAACTGCATTACAATAAATTTTAGTCTTACTCCAGAAACAATGCTGCCTATTGTAGGTGGGCAGTTTTTCCTAATTGCTCAAGGAAAGCAATTCTTACTAAAAGCTCAAGGGAAGCTCGAAAATCTTATTATTCATGGAGTAGGACGTTGCTTACATTCATGTTTTACTAAAGCAGATATATATATATATAGCAGTGCAAATTGACATACCCTGTTTCCTTTTAACTACATATTTCATATTTTGTTTTAACTTTCACCGTTCTTGGCCGAGGACTTGCTTGTCGTTTTCTAAACGACCTAGTATTTGTTCACTAGGTGAAGAAGAAGAAGACGCCTCCGCCGAAGTATCGCCGCACTACAACGAGGAGTAAACTGTCTGGACTACCTATAGTTATGACCAGCAGTACCATAGTTATCTTGCAAATTTTACTTTTGTAATAATCTGTAATAGTATTGTTGGAAAAGTTTCCTGTATAATAGCTACACTATATTTTAATACCATGAGAACTCCTTGTATTTTCCATTCTGCTGATGATTACGGGCGACAATCGCGAATTTCGACGCGTAGCCTGGGGATGTGTTTACGACGTCACCATTCCATCCGGGAAGCGGGACGTGACAATAGTAAATTGTATCATCTCACATCTTCGTCAAGACTATAGTCTACGGGGAACTTGGAGAATGATCATCGGTTTTTTGAGCTTAAACTACATACCCAAAATGTAAGTCTACTACCTGCCAACTATTGTATGAACTTAAACTGCACACCCAAAAACATGGAGAATGCTCCTTGGTTCAACTCCAACAATTCTTTGAACCAACAGTTCTTCAACAACCAATTATTTACTCACGATTTAAATCCTATGTTCCCTCTTCAGTCCTCCACTGTTTACTAGACCCAAGCCATGGCGAGCATGTGCCATTAGTACCGTGAGTAGAGATGATTGTTTCCCCTATTTTATTATCTTAGTATGTAGATGAATAGATACCTTTGCTATTTCATCCTTCAACCATAAATATCTGGCCTTTGTACAAAAGACTGACTGATAAAATAAATAATCAGAGTCCTTCACAGGTTTCATGGATGAGAAGTGAAGACAAATTATGTTGCCTTTGTAAACCACCTTTATTTTTACCTTTGAGAAGACTGACCAAGGTGGATTGTAGTAGAAAGAAGCTTTTTTTCCATAATTTAGAGACAAAACAAGATACTCATATCGACTCATGATTATAATTCCATCAATTAGTAGAATCAGGTGGGAAATTTTTGTTGCTTCACCTACATTCTTAATTATAACCGTTGGGCTTTTGAGCATGCTCTAGAACTTTTCATCTACCATTAATTTGATTTTTAAGAATCAAATTAAATGCACCAACATGTTAAAGTGGGTGAATATATTACAAATGCGTGCTATCATCTTGAAGATATCTATGACACCTACTTGAGGCAAAAACTTATATGATGAGACAACTTGACGAGTTCAGATGGTTAGACTATGTTGGAGGAAATTTGATGGTTGCTTCCTAATTCCATTATGCTAGTACCCCTACATGCGTCTCAGTTAAGCTCACAAGTATAAATTCCTTAAGGATTTTGTATAGGATTATTAAATTCAAAAGTTCTATATCTATGTTGCTTCAACTAAACTAAGATTTGTTTTAATCAAGTCATGCAATCAACAATTGATTATTGAGGGTCATTTAATGGATTCTTGAGATTGAATTATTTGTTGTTTTAGAATGTTGGAATTGAGCCAATCTTGCTACTTTTTGGCACTTTGATGGGTGTTTGGTGTTTCAAAGTGTTTGATCCTTTAGTGGGTAGTTTGTTTCTTTGGAGAACTTTACCCTTCGTAATACTCCAAAGCATTTCACCCTCAATGAGTATGTGTCAGTGGTAGCATGGTTGTACTTCAAATTCCATATTCTAATGATAGGTTTTATGACTTGAAGCACCTTATTCATCCTTTCCATTATTTTTTGCTTATTTCATAGTCATATACTAAAAATAATACAGATAATCATTCATTAAGTGAGTGGTAGCTCATTCAAATAATTTGTAGATTGACAAGTGTCATGTCTTGGCTCACAGGCCCGCCAGGACAACACCCACACATAGGCCTCATGTGCATCATCACTTGGCCTATTTGTCAAAATAATTAACCTGAATGTACATAAACTCATATAAGCATAACAAACTCTCATCTCATTTCTCATTATGTGAGACTAAATCTTGGGGTTTCAAAGTCTCACCAACTCAAAGATGCGCCCACGCAGTAGATTGTGCAATGGCCGAGTCTCGCCTTATTAAAACCCAAATCCATTAGATAGTTATGATATCACTTGTCATACCCCGGCCCACGGGACCGCCAAGACATGGGCCTCGTGTGGCTCACTTGCCAAAATAGTCACATGAGACCCAAGTACCCAAATATAAGAATAATCGTCTCTCATCTAATATTCATATACCAAACCCGACTCCTATAAGCAACATTCAGACTTGAGAAGCAATTCAGACTTGAGATCAATCTATAACGAGCAGTGAGCACTACCAATCTAAAGGCTTTATAGTCCTGTAGTTGTGTTTCCTATTTAGTATTTCAGCAAAAAAGCTAATTATCATGCATTAGACATCCTTGGGCAATGGCACTGCAAACTGAATATTTAACTTGCCGCTCTATATAGTCCCCTCATCTTCTAGTCCCTTTGTTAGTTGTTGTGTATCTAAGTACCTCTTGATTGGTGGAGGTTTGGTGTTCACTTCAGCCTACTTGTACTAATTTCAACTTGATAAGTGACATATATGATGCGACCCAACACCCTTTCTTTCAAAAATTTACTGAGTCCAATTTATGGTTAAAACCATGTACAAGAGCATACATTTATATTATGGTGTCTAAGGTGAACTTTGAGAAAGAAAGAAAATAATAACCAATGACCAAATCAAGCATACCACGTATAAAGCATAGTCTCCCTTAAGAAAGCCACGAGTGCCGTCAATTGGATCCAGCACCTGCATTCAAGCATGGACTCAAACAAATTGGAAAAACGAACTTTTATACCTACTAACACTAAATTCAACCCTAGGAAGCATGGTATCGTGTCCATGCCCGTCATACGCATTGGTCACAACACTACAAAATACACTAGCACAAGCCAAAATTGATGCTTTGTTCTTATTAGATGTCCATATTGTGCCATGTCATAGTCATGTCCCGATAATATAGATACTAATTTATAAAATGTCATACTCACTCACTAAAATTATTTGACCCTGACATCAAAAGTTTTTACCCAATATGTCGCAGGCATAGAGCCGAACGAGACGGCGTCCTTCCCGCCCCTATCTATAGCTTCCAACACATCATCCGAAGACAACGTCCCATCGCAAGAGCTTGCCCTGTCGGCAACCGCGCTCACCACGGAGTCGACGAGGAAATTACCAACATAACCCTCGTTATTTGGCGAACCACGGCAACTCGACCTTAGGAACGCCGAGTCCTCTTCCGCCACCAATGGCACCGACGGAAACAACTTCTTGAGCTCTGCCAATCAAAATCGCCATCACACTTCAATAATTAAATTTAGAAAAAATACCAACAAATTCCAATAAAATCCACCTAAGCTGATTAAAGCCTGCACGCCGAAATCGGCGATGGTGACCGGAGTCTGATCCTTCTTCTCGATAATCCGCCCGTCATTTGATAGTAGAGACTTCTTAACCTGATCCAAAAGACTCAAATTTTCTTAATAACAAACCCTAAAAATTACAAATATTGGCATATCGAAACTTTTACATCGACGCAGAGACGGCAGGCTCGCTGGACGACGTCGACGGCTGCGTCGAGCTCTCGGTAGAACTTCGCCTTCTCCTGAGGAAATGGCAAGCTTGACCTAGAAAAGAAGGGGGGGTTTAAGAAGAAAATTATTGAAATTTGGAGGGGTCGATCTGAAAATTTACCGAATTTGTGGGGAGGAAGAGGAGGTGCAAGTGCAGCGGGAGGGGAGGGGAGCACCGAACCGGCGGAGCACCAGAGACATGGCGGGAGAGTTTATCGGAAAATTTTCTCATTTTTTTTCCTCTATCCTTTCTAGAAAATACGTATTTGCATGTAAGTCCATCGGTTTCCAGATTTTAAACTACTTAGGAAACTTCTAAAGCAAAAGACAGATCTTTTGGGACTTCAATATAAATATGGTTAATGGAAGGGATATATAACGCGATTGGTACTTGTTTTTGCCGCGTATATTTTTCTATAAGGAAGGCGGATCGACCGTCCAATGTTTTTGTCGTGCACATGGACGGCGGATCTTTCCAAGACACATGTCCACGTCGGAGAATGATTGGTTGACCAGGCTGTGTGGTGTTCGGAGAGTTATTCTTGATTGTAACGCTGTTTCTGGCTGCGTTCCATTACATCTGTGGATATTGGGTATAGCGCATATAAACCCTCGTTAGATTTGTCTCGTTAGCAAAATAAGACTCGTTAGAAAACTAATATAATTGACCCCTCCTTAAATTGTTTGCGTGAGCAAAAAAATTTCTACCGTCTATTAGCCGTTAGAAATGGCCGTTAATAACTTTAAAAAAAAAAAAAAAAACCTAAAATACTCCTCCCCTTTCCCACCAGCCCCCCCCCCCCCTTCTCCCTCCGATGCCAGCCTCCCGACCCCCCCCCCCCCCCCCCCACCTCTCCTTCTCCCTCCGCTGGCTAGCCACCCCGTCCCCTCCCCCCTCCCTCTGCCGGCAACCCCCTCGACCCGCCCCCACCACCGGAAAGAGAGGGGAGAGAGAGAGTGGAAAAGGGATAAAATCGTCTTTTTAGATATATTTTAACGACGGTTAACGGTGAATATGCAAATTGAGCAAAATAAAAAATATAGTATTTTTTTCAAATTATAAGTTTTTAATTGTATTTTTTCGTACATCTAAGGAGAGTTTATATGCACTTTATCCGTGGATATTCCATAGCGACGTCTCTGACATCTGTCACGTGTTATTCCCAAAACAGCAAACATTATTACTTTTTAAATTCCAGAAAGCCACCTCTTCTGACTTCTGACCATCCGGTCCACCCGGTTAGCTAGTGGTGGACCGTTATAGTCATCGGTTTGTTCTGACAACTTGGACCGTTTGATTAGTTGGACCGTTGCCGAACCTTTCTTTGGCCCGTTCAACAAAGTAAATCATTCGGATTATGAAGTTGATTTTTGATTAAACATAATGCTGACCTAGAAACCCTATCTATTGTTTGTATTATCCCCAACTAAATACTTGTTCTTTAAACTTTTAGTGTTTATTTTGAGCATTAGAAGTAAAACATAAACATGAGGAAAACATAGAACATATAATGTAAGCCATTTTATTTATTTGATGCACATAAAAAGTTGGAAATCCAAAATGAAATAAGTTATATTTTCGGAAGTGTAAGAAAATTTTAAAATAAAGATAGTAGCTTCTTTTCAAGGCCAGCTAGGTGCTCAAGCAGTCAGCATATCCTTTCCTAAGACGCCTTCATTTCCTCCCTAACGGTCACATCACTTTGCTCGTTTTTTCTTAGACCGCGGATTCCAAATTTATTGAGCTCAAACAATCTATTTTAAAATAAATTAATTTGCCACTTTGGTCCACATCTAAAAAAATTAACGACAATAATAACGCTACTTTTTGCACCCGACATACAGAGGACAACAAGCGGAACATAATGATGACACCAATTTTTATCTCTGCATCCAGGTTGAATCAAACACCATAAGTGTGAACATTGACGGATATAAAAAAAATATGTTAGGTGAGGACAAACTTAAAAAAAAATACTCGAGTTTGAATTCACTCAATTATGCAGTGAAAAAATAGTAATAGAAAAATAAAAAATCTATTAAGAAGATAAATTATTATACAATAATAGTCTTACTATAATAAGTTTAGCTAATCAAATTATTTAAATATATACATACTAAGATATAGAATAAAGTATAGAAAAAGAAGGATAGTTTTGTCAAAAATGATTTGACTTTTAACCTTCTATAGTAAATATTGTAGTTTTTAGTCCATAGCCTATAGGCAAGTAAGGACAAATTGAAATAGTATGGTCACAATAAAGTTTTAGTGAGAACAATACTTGAAAATATGTATAACTTTTTTTTTTAATGAGTGAGGACGACCTTTACTCTGTCTTGGTCATCTTTGCCCATGTGTGTGAAAGTAGGCAAACCCATTTTTCCTCGTATATGTCCACTTGTACTAATCCAATCAACCCCTAATAAAGAAACATAAGCACCAACAAAAAACTAAGTAAATCCAGGAACTTCCTACATGTCATGTCACTTCTTCGTTTTGAGTAGACCTGGCATGAAATTCCATCTCTATTAATATAAGGGGTTGTTTGGTAAGGAGAAAGTGAACTTGAATTTTGGAGTTGAAATTCAAATTTTGAATTTTGGACATAATCCAAAATCTGGAATTTGATAATTCTTGTTTGGTAACAATGAGATTTTGAAAAAATTTGGACAAAATTTGCTGTAATCGACGACAGGACATGGTTTTTTCCACCACTAAATTTTCTCGAAGCGTGTGCCCGCCGGTCAGGCCTGGCCTTCCACAGCCGGCCAGGTCTTCCACCACCACCCCCTCTGCCACCTGGGAGGCCAGTTGCGCCATCACCGTCGACGTCGAGGAGGGGCAAGGGAAGTGGAGCCGAGCCATGTCGCTTGCGAAGCAGCGGTTGGACCTCCCTCGGTGAGTGCGGCAGAGAGAGGAGAGGTCGAGCGCGACACTGGGCGGGCGAAGGTGGTAACGCCGAGGAAAGATCGAGGGAGGGCGTTGCATAGTATTTTTTTTTCCTCCACATCCGATTGAGTAGAGTGGATGTTGGAGTAGGGAAAATGAAGGGGGACATGAACTGCACATGCTGTGCAAAATCCTGTTTTCTTTCTCCCCCCAACCGAACGGTGGATTTACAAATCCAACCCCCAAATCCTGAATTTTATGCAAATTCGACCCCAATTCCACCTAACGAAACAACCCCTAAGGTGGCTTGGAAACGACTTAAAATTGATCCGTATAAACCATTTATAAATATTCCATTAATTATTTTTAAAAACTGAACTAATTATTTAACTATCTAATATGATTTAGTTATAGCTAAACCATTCTAATTAAAGTGGTTAAAGTAGGATGCATTCTTCTTGATTGTCTTAGTTCAATTCCTAGGAACAACACTATTTATAATAAATTAATGTATATATTAAAAAAAATTCTAAGCGTCCCCACGCCCACCGTCTGCTCGCGCCTGTCGTCCGCTGCCACCCGCAGCCGGAGAGAGGGGGGGGGGGGGTAGGAGAGAAGAGAAGGGGCAATTTGGTCCAATTTTTTTCGGGTATCAAGTTAGTAACTATAAAAGTTGAGAGTATCAAGTTGAAAAATAGTGATAGTTGAGAGTATCAAGTTGTAATTTAGCCTAATTAATATGTAAGGATCTAATACCATCTTCACTGACCATATCCAAGATGTATATGTCCCCTAGCCATTGTTCGCGAAAGGAAAAGAACTAAGACAATAAGCAATCCGAAAACCCAGTCTAAGAGCATCTCCAACCCTATTGTGAGTTTATAAAAAATGGTTGCCACATAGGAATGACAAACTTTTATTTCAAAAATTATTCTCCAATGCAAATGTAGAATAAAACATGAAGTTGACATGACAATGACATGGCAAGGAGAATGTGAAGTTGGTTGTATAAATCTAGACAATGCACTTCACAATGACTTTGTCTCCACATCATCAATTATGAATAGAAATATTTATAAAAAAGTTGAAGAAGTGGAGGAGTTGCCTTGGAAGTTGAAAAAAAATACTTTTTATTGTCTCCTCAATACTTTTGCATTGGAGAGAGTTTTTCTATCTCATTGTCTTTTGAGATATAATTTTGCCACATGAACAAGACATTGTCTTGTGGCTCATGCCACATAGGAGCCACCTAAGACTCACAATACTTAACAAGACAATAGGGTTGGAGATGCTTTAATAGTAAGACTATTATTGTATAATAATTTATAGTAAGACTATTATTGTATAATTATTTATCTTCTTAATAGATTTTTTATTTTCTATTACTATTTTTTCCACTGCATAATTGAGTGAATTCAAACAATTCTAGTCTAAATAACGATGCCAGTTCCAACCCACCAAACCTTTTTTAGTCTAAGATTGGACCGGACGGTCCAATCAACCGTGCTCGTGAAACACGAAAGAAGAAAAACCTCACACAGAAGATCGCCCGCGCTTTTGACCCGAGCCGAATTACGGTTCTGTCCTTTGCATGTAAAAAGGCTACTAATTTTAAGGTTGCTGGCTAATTTCTACTTTACCAATTCCGATTCCCCGATTCCGATCTGTGTGGCTTAACCAGCGAAGATTCAGATCGGAGAAAGAAAGGAATCGCTTGCGATATCTTCCGATCTCCGATTCCGACGAACAGTTACTTCCACAGTAAGCTTCCTATCCCTCCCAAAACTTTACTATATACGTGTGTGTGCGCGTGCGCGCGAATATTTAGGAATTCTGGATTTTTTTTCTTTCTTTCTAATTATGGGTCCTTGCCTATATTGTCCAGAGAAACTAGGTTTCCGAAGAAGAAGACCAAAGTGAGTGATTTTTTATTTTTTTTGGATCTTTTCCTTTGACTCATGGTGATGATTTCGTTTTCAAACTAATTGATCTTGATTTTTTGATTTTGAGTTGAATTTCCGTGGATAATTGACTTAATTTTGTTGAAATTGGGAGGGATTTGTAATTATGGGGAGTGGAGTGTTAATGCTGCTGTGGAGATTTATGGATCATGTCTTTTTTTAGACCATCTTGATTCTGGAAGAGGAGAGCGAGTGATTAAATTTTGGAATTTTTTTTTGTTTTTCTTCGATTTGTGATTTTTTTTTTAATATATGACGATTTCTTGTTTAAATTCACATAACGAGGAGTAAATTTGAAATTTTTTAGTAATTTTTAGTTGAATATATTGGGTTTTTTCTAAGGGCATCACACTTTTTACTTGGGGCAGCCCAAAAATGTTCAAAAAAAATTACAAGTTTGCCATCCATTTTTTACTTGGGGCTAGCCCAATTTTTTCCAGCAGTGGAACTGCCAACTTGCTGGCAGTCCTAACAACATAAGTTAGGACTGCCAGCAAGTTGGCAGTCCTAACTTATGTTAGGAAGTTAGGACTGCCAACAAGTTGGCAGTCCTCGGAGATGCTGCGGAGGGATTGGCGGTGAGGAGGCGCGCGTCCTTTCCGCATAGGCCGACGACGGTGGCGCCGTAGGAGTTGACGAGGGAGAAGAGGGACTTGTTGACCTTGCCGACGAGGACCATCTCGACGACCTCCATGGTGTCGGCGTCGGTGACGTGGACGAGGACGGGGCGGAGGCCGACCCAGGAGAGGAGGACGAGGTCGCTGACGATGGAGAGGCGGAGGGGTTCGGACTTCATGGCGGTGCCACCGTACTTGACGACGATGGTCTTCCCGAGGAAGCGCTGGAGGAGGAGGAGGAGGAGGAGGAGGAAGGAGGAGGAGGAGGAAAAAGAAGGGGGAAGACCCTAATTTTTGGGCTGTCCCCAAGCAAATTATGGGTGCCCCTAGCAAAAGTTGCACCTGCTTGGGCTGCCCCCAAGTAAACTTGGTGGTGCCCTTAGAAAAAACCATATATTGTGGGTGTCTGAATTGTTTTTAGTTGGAGATGGAACTGGCATAGTTATTTAGACTAGAAAAATTGAGAGACTGAGTAGGCTAATTTGCATTTAAGTACTGTGAACTTTCCCCTGTTATCACTTTAGTACCACGAACATGAAGGAAATGTGAAAAGACAATTATACCACCTTCACTTTTGCCCTTCATCACCCAGACCCTAGCCCTAGCAGCTGCCACCAGAGCCCCCGACGCGACAGGGAGGAGCATAAAGAATGGGGGATAGAAGGGGGGGCGAAAGGGAGGGGGATGGTGTTCACTAAATAGCAGTGGCGGAGCATAAGCTGGGCTGCCCCTGGCTGTAGCCCGGGCTTGAAAACAAATAAATACTGGTAGGTACCATTACATTACTACATGTAAGGCATATCATAGTTGGTTGAGTCATTAGGTGTTTGTATTGAAGGACCATGGTTTGATTCCTATAGGTGTCGATTATGTATAGATTTTTTAATTTTTGAGTTATTAGAGTTATCCGTTGAATTTTTTTCACTTAGCCCCCCCTAAATTATTTTCTTGGCTCGCCCTTGCTGAATAGGAGGGTGGGGCGGTTCGTAGGAGGGGAGGGAGTGAAGGGACAATGGGACAGCGGGGCTGTGGCCACGATGTAGCTAGGTTTTGACTAAGGAGCATACATAGCAAGGATCTAAATTCAAGTGTTCCAAATGGAGGTCAAAGCGGCCGCTCTCCGCACCGCTTTTGCGGTTGGCGGTGGAGTAGGCGGCCAACGGAGGTTTGACGGTGTAGGCGGACGCCTAGGTGGAGCAATACTTGACAAGATATTTTGGCAAAAAGATTTTGCAAGCATTATGGACCTATGATTCACTTTTACAAGACTAAAACTTAATAGATCTTTGTTCTACAATTTAGTTATGCATATAACACCTTTTGCATATTATGCAAGTTTTTTTTTGGGGTAAAGTAGTTCAAAAATGTCCAAAATGTATTAGGCGCCTAGTCAGGCGGACCCTCTCCTCCGCGCACCTGCCTATGTCAGTTTAGAACCTTGTCTAATCTCCCCCCCCCCCCCCCTTCTTCTCTCTTCATTCGGGGAAAACGATCCTAAATCAGTTTTCATGTGACTGTTTAAGTATAATTATGGACTAATAGAAGGAAACAAAGTGAAACTATTTGAAAAGTTCATCGTATCCATGTGAATGAAATAAGTTTGGTAGTATTGAAAGTGTTAATTAGGGAAACTTCATGGTATTTAAATGCAAATTAGCCATTAATTTTGGAATTTCTGTACTGCTGTCTGATTCGTGATGAATATATGGCAATTATTTTATTCTTCCAACAAAAAGTGATTTTGAGTGCCAAGTACCTTAATTTTTTCTTGTTAATTAGGCTAGAAAATGGCGACTAGTTCGATACCTGGTGCTAAGTATATTTGCACGCTTGAGTGGTTTCAGTTTTTCTAGTGAGTCTTGAGGGATTTTGAGCTGCTATTTGGATTTGGAATTAGAACTGCATATATATACATGATATTACATTTTTTTTATTGCATATTTGCTCTCTTTTGTTCTGTAAGGTATAGGATGCACAGATATAAATTGGACTGTATCAGTGTACAAGACTTTCTCGACAAGTATGTTGCATATGGTCTGCCCATGTCTAGGTTCCAAAGAGACTCAAACATGGTTGCAAGTGATTTGGCATGATCCTGCCCCTGCCAAATATAATCAAGATATTAGAAAGTAATATCGTTCGCAAAGTATCTTTCTTTTTTACTTTTCAGAACCTAGTTATGATCCAGACATGAGCTGACCCCAAAATTTGGGATAAAGGCTTTGTTGTTGTTGTAGTATTATATATCATCCAAGCCTTCTCTCGTCAATATGGGGTCGGTATGGAGCATAAGAAAGCACCATTAAAGATTTTTTTTACCATGTCGAATTTGTATCCTAAATTTCTAAAGAACACTGTCTTCTGAATCCTGACCGTTTCTGCATTCGTACCCATGTTCTGTGTCTAAGCATATGCATCCTAGATATAAGATGTGGACTTTTGTTTTGTATGTTTTATGGTTAGATTTATACCAAAATTTGGATCATGTTGTCTAAAAAGGAAAAATATAGCAATTTGTGTGGCTTATAATCTGTGAAGCATGTTGTATTATTAATATTTTAGTCAAGTAGTATCAAAATTTTACCCAAGTAGTATAAAAAAGGAAAAAGATGGATTTATGCCTCATCAATAGACACATTTTCAATCACCCGAGCTTCATCGAGTGCATGGTCCAAAACCTTTTCAGTTATATAAGGTTTTTTTTTTTTTGAGATGTCCGGCGATACATGGGACTTTGTGCACGCTGCATTGCATGCCTGTTGGGCTCACTGCCCCCAACTCCCATCAAATAAATGGAAGGAATAATACTCCCCCGTGGCTCGATCCACTGATCTTCCGCCACCTAGCCAGGGTCTTATACCTCTACTCGGTAACTACAAGAGCCACTCGAGTTCGGTAGTTATATAAGGTTGTGTGTCCTCAATAGTATGCGATGGGACAATTGAATAATATCTAAGCGTACAGAGCTCACATAAGAGTTATTTTAGCATCCTTTTCCAATACTATTTGAATGGGTTGATAGCCCAATATCTTGATATTTTATAAATTTTGAGGAAACTCCATTTAAATTAGTTTTCAGTTTCCTTCTAGTTTTTCTTCTATTAATTAGATAGTCAATGCCAATTTTATGAATTTTTTCCACCAAGCTTTTCATGTTTCAAAATTTTTGAGCACTTTATTTTCGCGGTCTTCGAGAAACCGTCTTCTGTATCTTTAGCACCATTTTCGGTCGTTTAGCTATGTAAATCTTTCAGGTTGGATGCTAAAATGGCTGACTGCAGTTCAGATACAAATATGATGTTGAAGGAGTTCTACATACCAAATTATATACTAGTACCAGAGTCCTCTGTCGAGCATATATCTTATACACCTGATTGCCCTGTGATAGTTTTTATCAACTCCAGAAGCGGTGGCCAACTTGGTGGTGATTTGCTTTTAACATACCGTGAACTCCTTAACAGTGCCCAGGTAAAATCGGTACTGAAGAATATTACAATAGCATGTGCCTGTTTTGGTCCTAACAACAACCTAATTACAGACAAAATTTCCAACTTATACGGTGAATGTACATTAGAAATCATGCACATATTGAGCTGTGTGATCTTCAGGTTTTTGATTTAGGAGAGCAAGCTCCTGACAAGGTTCTGCACAGACTCTATGGCAATTTGGAAAGACTCAAATGTGCTGGTGATAAACTTGCTACTGAGATTCAGAACAGACTGAGACTGATAGTGAGTAATTTGCTACAATAACGACGCTTCTTGTTTCACCCCAAATATATTTCAATGTTTGTCATGTAAGAAGCCACAGTTTGTGACTCAAGTGGTTGGTTGAGTACTTCTCTCTTCTATAAGGTTTCACATCTGATCTGACATACAAACTTCATTAGGTTGCAGGTGGAGATGGTACAGCAAGTTGGCTTCTTGGTGTAGTTTCTGATCTAAAACTAGCACAGCCACCTCCTATTGCTACAGTTCCTTTGGGGACAGGAAACAATCTTCCTTTTTCATTTGGTTGGGTAAGTCAAGGTTCTACTTGTCATTTGATTTTATTGAATAATTAATTTACATGTGTTAAATAAGTTTTAGGATTACATGATTCGGAGGAAGAATTATAGTAATGTGACCCCAAGTAGTTCAAGAGAATTATAGTAATGTGAACTCAAGTAGTTCAACAGAATTCATTTTTATGCTTTGTAATTGTTCATGACATGCACCTTAACCATCCCTGTAGGGGAAGAAAAATCCTGGTACTGATCGTAACTCTGTGATATCTTTTCTGGGAGAAGTGAAGAAAGCAAGAGTAATGAAGATCGATAGGTACTGTAACTCCACTGATCCAATCTTTGATATCATACTGAACTGTGCTTGCTTTGATAAATTTGGACATTAATTTTGATCCACAAACTAGGTCTTATTAGCTTGAGCTTCTTTTGATGGAAGTCTTATAAGCTTTCGTTGTTTGTTGAATGTGATCGGTTATGGAGCATGAGAAAGCTCCATAAAAAGGAATTACCAAAGTTTTATGACCGGCGCTGTGTTGGTTCCAAATTCCTACTAAAGTTGCTAAGAGCATTAGAGGGCCATGCCAAAAAACCTAGATGGCCAGTTGACAGGTAGTAGACCTACTTTTCAGCTATGGGGTTTAAGCTCAACTCCAAGTTCCTTTAGACTATAAAGAGTCTAGACGAAGAGGTTAGATGATATAATTTGCAATAGGGAATTGCATTCATCTCCATGACACAAAGCCAAAGAGAGAAAAGGAATGACATTCCCAAGCTCTAGTTGTTTCTGATCATCAAATCAGAAGTATAACGTGTTGAGAACTTGAAATATTAATGCATTTCTTATTGGCTGCATATTAAAAAACTAACAGTTTGTATGAATGTCATAGATGTTTATTTCGTAGATATCTTTATCTAGAACTTGTAATACTTTTTTCATGAATAATAGCTGTATACCTCTTCAAAATTTCAAGCAAAGCAAGAACCTGCATCCTTAGTATTTATTTCTGCTTGTGGTTCATTTGTTTGTGGTTCTTTTAGCCTTAAACATGGAAAATTATAAATTCGATAAGTAATATTTTCAGTGACATACATTTGGACGTTTAAGCAGTTTAAATGATGAAAATTCTGTTTTGAGTCCAGGTTCAAAATCTAAACCAGATAGAGTGTCAAGTTGGTTTCTGGAAGGTGAATTTTACCTGAGAGACATGATCTCCTCATCTGGCAATTAAAACACAAAACCTATTTGATGTTGCACATTTCCATGGGAGCATTATATCCCACTTCTATATTCTGATTAAGTGCTACTTTTACTTGGTGATACACATCTTTCTCCGTTTAATTGATTTTTTATAGGATCATATCTATCATAATAGGAACTGTTACTAGTATAATACACATGGTCTTGGGGATTATGCATTTTGCTATTTTCTAGTTATATACTGTTTTATGATTGTTCAAAATTACATTATGATTGTTCAAAATTAATATATCATGGTTAGAATTGTTTAAAAAATTCACAATTTAAACCCAGCAAAATAACAAAGCTTCATATTATTTTGATATTTTCTAGACTGTTTCTTGTATGCAAGTCTAGATTCATAGATCTAGTCTAAAATGGAGGAAGAGTTTGCCGATTGGATTGGGTACTTGTGCAGTCGAGCACCTCAGTCAAGGTTTCCTCGTCCAATCAGAGTTTCACCAACCATGGTGTTCCTGGTATCTTCTGCCTCCTAGGTTTTCTCATGGAACAGAAAACCCTATCTTGGTTGCACTCTAGTTGCACGATCACGGCAAATTGTGTCTGTATCATTGTCATGTCTACCTATCTACCTATTTGAAAATGTACGTATCCCATATCTGTATATTATTATCCTCCTTATTTGTGTCCTTATTCGTGTGACATAGGTTGCAGTCAATACCCATAAGATCTTCCCTTTATATAGGAGATCAAATTCCTAGAAAATAGTAAACAAAATTAGGGCAGGATTTAATTGCATATGGATAATAGCTCTTAATTGACTTAATTAAATTCCTATGAAAGAGTTATTTGCAATTACACATATGCAAACAAGTTGTACATCACTCCAACTCCACGATACCTGTTTGGCTCAATTAAAGCTTAATATAGAATTCTAGGCAGGTCAGTTTGGAGAACTCATTATCCAATAAGCACACACACATTGATATAACATGACATATCACATAGTCTGTCACAAATAATCTATGATACTGACAATCACATCAAGTGTGTCACTACTTTAACCATAATATCCAACTCCCAATTGGATATTCCTATGAGTAACGTTTTAGTAGTTCATTCATATATGTGGTTTAATACCATACAGTCCAAATGATAACTACTTGGACTTTATCCATATCAGTTGATAATGACTATAAATATGATAAATTACCATAATAACTTCTCATTTATATAAGATGAACGTGATAGTATCCCAACCATGGAGACAAGTTGGTTTGTTTGCATCTACTAACAAGAATGTTCCTTGGTAAGGATTCAACTATATTGGTGCATCATAGCATCTTTAATAATTCTCACTAATTAAATTTGTCAGGGATTGTTCTTTTAACCCCTTTTTTTTCATTAGTATAACTTGATATCCTTTACGTGGTTACTGGTTAGAGTTAATACATATTCGACACTTGACATGCCTGTAAATTTATGCTTCAGTTGGCATATTGTCATGAGGATGAGAATTCCTGCCAAAGGTCCGTGTGACCCAATTGCTCCTCTAGAATTGCCGCACTCTCTACATGCTTTTCATCGCGTTTCAGATACAGACTCTCTCAATATGGTAACATCTTCTGCTTCTTAGCTATTTATGTATATTTTAGCAGTGTTGCTATTATATCTGTCCATTCACAATTTATCAAAATAGCTATAAAATTTTGTATTCTCTGTTTGTCCTCTCTTCATCTTATTTCTAGAAGCATATTTATTAAATAATATTAATGTTGGTTGCCAAACATTACCTACATGTTTATGCATCAGCATTTGGTTCCGAAATTCCTTTGTTTTTTGTGCCATGCAGATGAATTATGACCATATTGTCGTCATTCTGAAGGGGAATTATTGACCATTTCTTTTCAAGTATAACAAGTTTACAACCTAGCAGAAAATGTGGTGAAACTCTCTAAGGATTCTTATGAGTAGCATTCTAGGGGAATGGGAAGGTTATGAATTTTAAGAACATATCAGTTAGTCATCTTCTTGGAACTCTTGGAATCCAAATTAATTGAGACGCATTTAAAAATCTGATCATGTCACTTTGGTATTTAATAGTGTTGGCAGACTAGGAAAAAACTGATGTCCTTACTGATCATGGTACTTGAGATTTTTGCAAGAGATGGTAATTTCCATTCTGTGAAGAAAACTAAGTTATTTCTACAAGGACATGAAACCTGGCTCAATGGTTTACCTATCTGGCTAAACCTAATAGTTATTATTATAGATGAGCAAGTGCCAGCATGCTTATCTATAAGAGTCTTTGAAAGGTACCACTTCCATCGAAATAACTAAAATGAGACCAAATGTAAGCAGGATCTTCAACAAGACTAGAAGAGTAGAAGAACGAGATCGAAATAGCAAACTTGAAACTTTTATTGATAATAGTAGTACAAGCACTCACAAGCACACACTCTTACAGAAGAAAATAGAAAAACTTAGCACACCCACAAATGAGGCAAGAGGCCTCTATTTATAATACAGAAAGACTCGAAGCAAACCGACAGCATCCGGTTATTGCAAGCCATCTGTCCAGCAGCACCGCCTCGAGCTAATTATTAAAGTTACACGTAGTGGATTAGGCACCTACGTGTCTCTTCAACTTTATGTCACATCTCCTTTTGCTTTGTTAAAGGAGATTCCTTCTTATCTTGAATTTGGCCTGATTCTGGCTTGTAGGCCCCACCTCCACCATTATTGCTATTCGTGGCTGTCTTTGTCAATTCTGCCTTTATTCCTCTGCCGCACATCTGTCCTCTATTTTCTATTATCTTCACTATTCCTGGGTCGCCTTCGTGGCGCATGACTGGCGGACGATTCAACCACCACCTCCTTATTGCTTTCTGAGGAAGATTCATCCTCAACGCCATGAGCAGCAACTGACGCTTCTGATGACTTCATTGAATCATCATCATCCAGATCTAGGAAGATTGTATCTGCAAATATTTCCTTCATTTGGGAATGAATATATTTGCAACAGCGATTTTTTAGTTCTTCTTTGGATATTTTAGGATTTTTTCTGAGTATATAATCTTTGAATTTTCTCAGGTAATTATCCTCATAATCCATTATTTTTTCTTCTTGCAGCCTTTCTGATTCTTTGGCTTCTGCTGCAAGAGTTGCCTTGATTTCTGCTATTTTCTCCTTCTCATCAATTCTATTCCACCATTTGATAGAGAAAAATTCTTTTTAATTTATAGATTCCAAATTCTTCCTCTGCACATCCCTCTGCACATTTGAGATACCACTTCATTATGTGGGGAATATTATTAGAGACGAAAAATAACATAGTTGTCTCCTCATCATAAAAATTTTGTTTTTTCTGGCAAATTTTTGCCTTCTCGACCCATTCGTCGAACAAGTTGAGCAACGGTCCTGACAAAATTTCCAGGTTTGCTCCAAAGTAGTTCCACCACTTATTAAACCAGGTAGGAATGTCCTGTTCTAATATTTTTGGACATATTTTAATGAACCAGGAATGCCTCCTTTTGTCATTCTCATAATAGAACACATAAAAGAAAGCATCAATGTAATCCCAGTAAGTAAACTTCATTGAAGTTGTGTTATTCCTGAAGAGCATTGCCCTCTCGAAATTCGGATGCAAACCCCATGATTGAGGGGTGAGGATTTTATATATAGTAATTTTACTATATACAATCTTCGAATGTGGATCTTTAGGATTTTGCCTAAAGTGCTCGATTTCCGCCGAATTGGTAGAGCAAAGCATTCCTTCATAATGGATCCTCGCTCTCATTTTTATGGAATAAAAATTTCTCTCAAAGTATTTTTCTTTGAGCTGCCACGGATCCCAAGTGTCATGGGGCACAGGAATGTCATTTCGATCCAGACATATTATCTCCTCCTCAGCCGATTTCTGAGTATATATGGTCTCCATTTCTGCAAGAGTAGCCGCCTCTTGATAGGAAATTTTTTTCCTCTGTTGCTCATTGGATGCATTATCGGCTGAAACAATAATATTTCTTCGTACAGGAATTTGGTCCCGTCTCCTGTGAGTCTTTCGACTTTTAGGCTGCTCCCATTTGGGAGGCTCCCAGGGCTGCTTGCCCTTATCTCGCCTGCTCATTCTGCAAAAATTCGCGAGTTAGAAAATCAGGAAGACTATTTTCTTCACCTTTAATATATTCAATATCAAAATCAAAAATAGCTAATTCAGCCTGCCATCTAGCAAATATTTGTTTTGATGCTAGATTTTTAACATCTTTCTCTAAGACTGTTTTTGCAGAGCTACAATCTATTCTAAGCAAAAACTTCTGATTAAGCAGATTATCTTGGAACTTATGAATGCATTTTATTATAGAAATAATTCCTTTCTTGATTGTGGAATACTTAAGTTGGGTATCATTCCATTTACCCGAGCAAAACCTAACTAAGACTTCCTTATTAGTCTCAGGATTTCTTTGCTTCAAGATGCCACCATAGCCAATATCACTGGCATCTGTTTCTACTATTTTAAACCATTCAGCATTTGCTAAATGTAAGCAAGGTAAATTCTTAACCTTTTGTTTTATTATCCTGACTGCCTTAGTATGTTCTTCTGACCAGGCAGGAGGATTCTTCTTCAATCTTTGATACAAATTTTTTGTATCCTGAGCTATGTTCTTGTAAAAGTCAGAAACATAGTTCAATGCCCCAAGAAACCTTTGCAACTGCTTATTATCAGTTATTTCGTCAGGAAATTTAGAAGCAAATTCAATACTTCTATCAATAGGAATTATTGTCCTATTTGCTATATTATGTCCCAAAAATCTTATTTCTGTTTGGAACAACTTCATTTTTGGTGCTGATATCACCAGTCCATTCTTGATGACCAAGTGTTTGAAAATCTTCAAATGCTTGAAATGTTCATCAAGAGAATTAGAAAATATTAATATATCATTAATATAAGATAAAATAAATTCAGAATAGTTATTAAATATTTCATTCATTATATTATGAAATTCGGACGGAGCATTTTTCAGTCCGAAGGACATAACATTCCATTCATAGTGCCCAAATGGAACTGTAAAAGCAGTCTTGTACCTGTCCTGCTCAGCTATTTGGATTTGCCAATAGCCTGATTTTAAATCAAATTTGGAAAAAATTCTTGCTCTAACAATTCAATTGAGCAGATCCCTCTTATTAGGGATTGGATATCTGATCCACTTCAAAACCTTATTGAGAGGTTTATAATTAATTACCAATCTTGGTACACCTCTCTCCCTCTCAGCATTATTCATTACATAAAATGCTGTACAACTCCATGGAGAGTAGGATTTTCTTATTAACTTCTTGTCTATTAAATCCTGTATTTCCTTTTTGCATATTTCCAGATATTGTTGATTCATCTGGCACGGTCTTGCTTGGTTGGGATATCTTTCTCATTAAAGTTATCCTCATAGGGGAGTGAAACAATATGCTGTTTCCTGTCCCAAAACGCATTTGGAAGATTGCTACAAGTCTGAAGTTTAAACTCTTCTTCGACCTGTTTTATTTTTTCCTTAATCTCTGGCTTATTTAATTGATCAGAGATTTGTATTTGTCTTATTTCTTTCCGGAGAAAATTGATTTGGTTTTCTTTAAAATCAATTTCTCTTATTTCATTTAATATCTTGATCATTGGATCACGAATAAATTCAAAGGTTACTTCTCTGCCTTTATAAACAGTAGAAATTTCCTTTGAATTAATATTCTTTATTGGCATCAGTTTTTCTAGGAAAGGAGTCCCTAGAATAACATGCTGAGTTATTTCCTTAACTACTACAAATTGCAATGGTATGGTAGCAAAGTTTTTACAGACATTAATATCTGTAACCTTATATGGTGCTGTCAGTGCTTTATTATTTGCAGCACTAAGTGTTTGAGTTGTGCGTTCACAAAATTTGATTGGAATCACACCCTCTTTAACACAATTAAGATCTGCACCACTATCTACTAGTGCAATCAAATTCTTAATATAATACTCATTATTAATGAGTAAATCTATTTGAATGTACCATTTTTGGTGATCTATTTTCTCTATTTTCTGTTGAGGCTCAGTTTCCTCATCAGAAACTCCAGGGGTAGAAGTATTACTTCTCTTTGAAGTTTTCCCCTGCTCGGTAGTATGAATTATCATATTCTTTGCTACCGTCTCCTTATTTGAGTCATCTCATCTTGAGATTTTAACTCTTTTATTTCCTTTTTCAATACCTTAATCTCATTTTGGAGGTCTTGTATTGTTACAGCTTTTACCTCCTTATTTCTATATCGTCGAAGGACTTCATCCATGCTGTAAAATTCCTCTTTCTTATTCGTTCCTTCCTCATTCAAAGAACTACTAATTACCTTTTCTTCAATGCTAAGAAAATCTATTAACTTTTCTCTAGCATTCCTACTGATTTCAGTAGATAATAGAGATTTTATTATCTCTCCTTTATCTTGAGCAGTCAATACATTAATGGACAATCCATTCATTTCGACTATGGACTTATAATACTCAAGATCATGTTCATTGGAACATTCTTCACAGCTACATTCACTATCACATTCGCATATATTGATTGACTCGTCATCGCTAGACTCGTCTGATGAACCTAATTCTTCATCAGAATTTATCAATATTTTGTACAGGGTTTTATTTAACCCTTCATTCTCTATTTCTTGGATCTTCTTCTTGGTATAACACCTATTAGCATAATGGCCAATTTTACCACATTTATAGCATTTTATTTCCTTAGAGGACTTCCTCTTATGAGAAGATTTATTCTCTTTCCCCTTTTCCCTTTCTTTGTATTGCTGGGGATATTTCTTCTTCCTTTTTCTCCTATAGTAGGGCTTATTTTCCTTTTCTCTACTATAATCTTTTTTAGCCTTTCCCTTCTTATCATAAGACTTATAATCATCTACAGCGAATTGGCTACAATATTCACCTAATTGCTTTCTCTCCGAAAGCCTTTGCGATTTTAATTGATTCCTTAGCTTTAAATCATTACATAAAGCTAAGCCTTCTTGAACACAAGCATTGATTAATGCTCCATAGGTGTAATTCTGATATGATATTTCGCCATTATTCTTTTCCTTCAACTTTTGTCGTATTTTTTCAGCAAAGAGGTTGGACAATCCATCAATAAATTTGGATTTCCAATGTGATGCATTGGCATCATCAAGCGCCATGACTCTACTCAGAAAAATATCTTTATACCATCTGAAATGAGTCAAAGTTGGACATCTTAAATTCTGTAATAGGGTTCTAATTCTCCCCCCATCAGAAATATGTCCTGTGAAATGCTCTAATATATTGTATATTAGAGTATAAACAGCATCAGATTTCTGCTGTCCATCTTCTGTCTTGGTGACATTTATTATTTCCATTCGTTGCTCATTACTCAGGCAATGATCCCACCATCCTCGTAGGATGCCTGTAAATCCACTGGCGACAAATAAGACAATTTGTCGATCATTATTACCAGCGGCTTTAGCAACATTGGAGTACATCAATATTCGATGTAACTGATCGTGTATTTGCTTATTAGAAAGACCATCTATGTTCCATTCATAGATTTCTCCGGCACAATAATGATTCTGAATTATAGAATCATTCTCCTCATACAGAACATCCATTGGAGAAGGTCTTTTATAATAATATTTAATCAAATTAGGTTTGTCATATTTGACAGTATTAACTCTTTCTCGATTCATATCCTTCTGAACCGCTTCTAAAGAGTTATGAACTGAATTAAAAGAATTATACATTTCCTCTAATTCAATAGGATTAACTTGTTCATCCTGAGTAGAACAAGTTTCCCTAGAGTCAGATTCAGACTCTTGACCATTCTGGGTCGAGGATTCTCCTTGTAGCACATTAAGGTGCTTAGGTATATCCTTAGCCTTATTAGGATCATAATTCAGAAATTCCTCTTTAAGACGTTCGTACTCCAATTCTTCTTCAGAGAGTACATTAACGCTTTGATTTCTGAATTGTTCGATTAACTCTTTCAGATCTTCTTTCGTAAATTCTGACTTAGATCTGAACTTGTAGTCTGTGACTTCCATTGGAGGTCTAATTGGAATCCTACTTGTTTCCATTTTGGGTTTAACAATAGGACTCTCATGAAGCTCTACTCCTTTAAGAGAATTAAATTTATCATTTAGCTTCTGAATATTTTCCTCTATTCGGATTAATTGTTTACCCATGACTTGAATAAAGGTATTAGTATAATTATTTTGCAGTATTATTTTCTGCAACTCCTTTATTGTGGCTTTCTCATGTTCTATAGCCTTATAGAACGAATTAGCCTCAATATTAGTATTAAATGGAGCAGATATTTTAAGAGATTCATTAGGAGAATATAATGATTTTATTTTCTGTCCTCCCTTAGTGGTCCAAATCTTAAATTGCTCCTCTATGATATTTATATGTCTTATTCTACCACTAAGATATTCCTCAAGGAACCAATCTCGGAACCATCGTACCTTCTGCATATTTGGAAGGTCTTCTTCATACATTTTTCTATATTCTCTACGCTGATGAACTTTAAATTGATGTTGAAACCATTCTCTAAATTCTCTATTTTCTTCACTGTAATATTCTTTCTTACAGCACTCAATCATTGCTGGTGAGAGTCTATAATCCATTAAAAATTAAATGTCATTTCCGACATTGTCGGTTCCTCATCTAATTTAGATGACTGAGAATCTGATTTGGAAGCATATATTGGGTGAACGACATTAGATTCATTTATTTGAATCTTTTTTATTTTGTTTTCTTCTATATTAGAAGATTCACCTTCTGATTGCTTATCTGAGACAGATTTCTCAGTTATGAATCTCCTGGAACTTGATGTGGAGATTCTGGCTTTTATTTGTGGAGTAAATCTAACTTCCACATCGCCATCCGGGATCTGAATTATTTGATCTATTTCCGAATCCATTATGGGTTTCGGAGGTACAGCCATATTCAAGGTCCATTCATTAGGAAAGTTTATTTCTTTCCATTTAATTATTCTATTAGTAGCTACCTTAGTAGTCAAGAGATTAGTCTCTACTAAAGTAGTCTGTCCTGGTTTAGTAAGGTATTTAGCCTTTGGGGCTAAAGTATTTAGCACCTTAAAATGAACTCTATAGATTATTGCTATAGTTTCAGATCCAGGTAAAAAATTATAACCAAATGTCTTTAAATTCAAAGACACAACTTCTAACAGGTTTGCATCTGTTAGAGATAAGCTCAAATTGGCATAAACATTAAAATATACTGGACCATGACAGAGACTTGTCTGCATGACTCCCATTAGAGATTGTGTCCAGTCCAAACATCGACCATCTCTTAGAGATGTCAATAGGGATGCATTTAAACCTTAAAGTGTTAAAAGTTTTAATGCTACCTGTATTAGTCCAATATGAATGAAATTATATTTATCTCTGTAATTAGAGATATCATCTTCAGATAATAACTTGATTATTTGTTCATTATCTGAGACTTGCACTGTCCTTTCCATTGTTTTGATTGCAATGTAAGACTCTCACCAGCAATGATTGAGTGTTGTAAGAAAGAATATTACAGCGAAGAAAATAGAGAATTTAGAGAATGGTTTCAACATCAATTTAAAGTTCATCAGCGTAGAGAATATAGAAAAATGTATGAAGAAGACCTTCCAAATATGCAGAAGGTGCGATGGTTCCGAGATTGGTTCCTTGAGGAATATCTTAGTGGTAGAATAAGACATAAATGTCATAGAGGAGCAATTTAAGATTTGGACCACTAAAGGAGGACAGAAGATAAAGTCATTATATCCTCCTAATGAATCTCTTAAAATATCTGCTCCATTCAATACTAATATAGAGGCTAATTCGTTCTATAAGGCTATAGAACATGAGAAAGCCACAATAAAGGAGTTGCAGAAAATAATACTGCAAAATAATTATACTAATACCTTTATTCAAGTCATGGGTAAACAATTAATCCGAATAGAGGAAAATATTCAGAAGCTAAATGATAAATTTAATTCTCTTAAAGGAGTAGAGCTTCATGAGAGTCCTATTGTTAAACCCAAAATGGAAACAAGTATGATTCCAATTAGCCAATTAGACCTCCAATGGAAGTCACAGACTACAAGTTCAGATCTAAGTCAGAATTTACGAAAGAAGATCTGAAAGAGTTAATCGAACAATTCAGAAATCAAAGCGTTAATGTACTCTCTGAAGAAGAATTGGAGTACGAACGTCTTAAAGAGGAATTTCTGAATTATGATCCTAATAAGGCTAAGGATATACCTAAGCACCTTAATGTGCTACAAGGAGAATCCTCGACCCAGAATGGTCAAGAGTCTGAATCTGACTCTAGGGAAACTTGTTCTACTCAGGATGAACAAGTTAATCCTATTGAATTAGAGGAAATGTATAATTCTTTTAATTCAGTTCATAACTCTTTAGAAGCGGTTCAGAAGGATATGAATCGAGAAAGAGTTAATACTGTCAAATATGACAAACCTAATTTGATTAAATATTATTATAAAAGACCTTCTCCAATGGATGTTCTGTATGAGGAGAATGATTCTATAATTCAGAATCATTATTGTGCCGGAGAAATCTATGAATGGAACATAGATGGTCTTTCTCATAAGCAAATACACGATCAGTTACATCGAATATTGATGTACTCCAATGTTGCTAAAGCCGCTGGTAATAATGATCGACAAATTGTCTTATTTGTCGCCAGTGGATTTACAGGCATCCTACGAGGATGGTGGGATCATTGCCTGAGTAATGAGCAACGAATGGAAATAATAAATGTCACCAAGACAGAAGATGGACAGCAGAAATCTGATGCTGTTTATACTCTAATATACAATATATTAGAGCATTTCACAGGACATATTTCTGATGGGGGGAGAATTAGAATCCTATTACAGAATTTAAGATGTCCAACTTTGACTCATTTCAGATGGTATAAAGATACTTTTCTGAGTAGAGTCATGGCGCTTGATGATGCCAATGCATCACATTGGAAATCCAAATTTATTGATGGATTGCCCAACCTCTTTGCTGAAAAAATACGGCAAAAGTTGAAGGAAAAGAATAATGGCGAAATACCATATCAGAATTACACCTATGGAGCATTAATCAATGCTTGTGTTCAAGAAGGCTTAGCTTTATGTAATAATTTAAAGCTAAGGAATCAATTAAAATCGCAAAGGCTTTCGGAGAGAAAGCAATTAGGTGAATTTTGTAGCCAATTCGCTGTAGATGATTATAAGCCTTATGATAAGAAGGGAAATGCTAAAAAAGATTATAGTAGAGAAAAGGGAAATAAGTCCTACTATAGGAGAAAAAGGAAGAAGAAATATCCCCAGCAATACAAAGAAAGGGAAAAGGGGAAAGAGAAGAAATCTTCTCATAAGAGGAAGTCCTCTAAGGAAATAAAATGCTATAAATGTGGTAAAATTGGCCATTATGCTAATAGGTGTTATACCAAGAAGAAGATCCAAGAAATAGAGGATGAAGGGTTAAAGAAAACCCTGTACAAAATATTGATAAATTCTGATGAAGAATTAGGTTCATCAGACGAGTCTAGCGATGACGAGTCAATCAATATGTGCGAATGTGATAGTGAATGTAGCTGTGAAGAATGTTCCAATGAACATGATCTTGAGTATTATAAGTCCATAGTCGAAATGAATGGATTGTCCATTAATGTATTGACTGCTCAAGATAAAGGAGAGATAATAAAATCTCTATTATCTACTGAAATCAGTAGGAATGCTAGAGAAAAGTTAATAGATTTTCTTAGCATTGAAGAAAAGGTAATTAGTAGTTCTTTGAATGAGGAAGGAACGAATAAGAAAGATGAATTTTACAGCATGGATGAAGTCCTTCGACGATATAGAAATAAGGAGGTAAAAGCTGTAACAATACAAGATCTCCAAAATGAGATTAAGGTATTGAAAAAGGAAATAAAAGAGTTAAAATCTCAAGTTGAGATGACTCAAATAAGATTGTCTAATCTGGAGACGGTAGCAAAGAATATGATAATTCATACTACCGAGCAGGGGAAAACTTCAAAAAGAAGTAATACTTCTACCCCTGGAGTTTCTGATGAGGAAACTAAGCCTCAACAGAAATTAGAGAGAATAGATCTCTATGTTACCCAAAAATGGTACATTCAAATAGATTTACTCATTAATAATGAGTATTATATTAAGAATTTGATTGCACTAGTAGATAGAGGTGCAGATCTTAATTGTGTTAAAAAGGGTGTGATTCCAATCAAATTTTGTGAACGCACAACTCAAACACTTAGTGCTGCAAATAATAAAGCACTGACAGCACCATATAAGGTTACAGATGTTAATGTCTGTAAAAACTCTGCTACCATACCATTGCAATTTGTGGTAGTTAAGGAAATAACTCAGCATGTTATTCTAGGGACTCCTTTCCTAGAAAAACTGATGCCAATAAAGAATATTAATTCAAAGGGAATTTCTACTGTTTATAAAGGCAGAGAAGTAACCTTTGAATTTATTCGTGATCCAATGATCAAGATATTAAATGAAATAAGAGAAATTGATTTTAAAGAAAACCAAATCAATTTTCTCCGGGAAGAAATAAGGCAAATACAAATCTCTGATCAATTAAATAAGCCAGAGATTAAGGAAAAAATAAAACAGGTCGGAGAAGAGTTTAAACTTCAGACTTGTAGCAATCTTCCAAATGCGTTTTGGGACAGGGAACAACATATTGTTTCACTCTCCTATGAGGATAACTTTAATGAGAAAGATATCCCAACCAAGGCAAGACCGTGCCAGATGAATCTGCAATATCTGGAAATATGCAAAAAGGAAATACAAGATTTAATAGACAAGAAGTTAATAAGAAAATCCTACTCTCCATGGAGTTGTACAACATTTTATGTAATGAATAATGCTGAGAGGGAGAGAGGTGTACCAAGATTGGTGATTAATTATAAACCTCTAAATAAGGTTTTAAAGTGGATAAGATATCCAATCCCTAATAAGAGGGATCTGCTCAATAGAATTGTTAGAGCAAGAATTTTTTCCAAATTTGATTTAAAATCAGGCTATTGGCAAATCCAAATAGCTGAGCAGGACAGGTACAAGACTGCTTTTACAGTTCCATTTGGGTACTATGAATGTAATGTTATGCCCTTCGGACTGAAAAATGCTCCGTCCGAATTTCAGAATATAATGAATGAAATATTTAATAAGTATTCTGAATTTATTTTATCTTATATTGATGATATATTAATATTTTCTAATTGTCTCTTGATGAACATTTCAAGCATGTGAAGATTTTCAAACACTTGGTCATCAAGAATGGGCTGGTGATATCAGCACAAAAAATGAAGTTGTTCCAAACAGAAATAAGATTTTTGGGACATAATATAGCAAATAGGACATTAATTCCTATTGATAGAAGTATTGAATTTGCTTCTAAGTTCCCTGACGAAATAACTGATAATAAGCAGTTGCAAAGGTTTCTTGGGGCATTGAACTATGTTTCTGACTTTTACAAGAACATAGCTCAGGATACAAAAATTTTCTATCAAAGATTGAAGAAGAATCCTCCTGCCTGGTCAGAAGAACATACTAAGGCAGTCAGGATAATAAAACAAAAGGTTAAGAATTTACCTTACATTTAGCAAATGCTGAATGGTTTAAAATAGTAGAAACAGATGCCAGTGATATTGGCTATGGTGGTATCTTGAAGCAAAGAAACCCTGAGACTAATAAGGAAGTCTTAGTTAGGTTTTGCTCGGGTAAATGGAATGATACCCAACTTAATTATTCCACAATCAAGAAAGAAATTCTTTCTATAATAAAATGCATTCATAAGTTCCAAGATGATCTGCTTAATCAGAAGTTTTTGCTTAGAATAGATTGTAGCTCTGCAAAAACAGTCTTAGAGAAAGATGTTAAAAATCTAGCATCAAAACAAATATTTGCTAGATGGCAGGCTGAATTAGCTATTTTTGATTTTGATATTAATATATTAAAGGTGAAGAAAATAGTCTTCCTGATTTTCTAACTCGCGAATTTTTGCAGAATGAGCAGGCGAGATAAGGGCAAGCAGCCCTGGGAGCCTCCCAAATGGGAGCAGCCCAAAAGTCGAAAGACTCACCGGAGACAGGACCAAATTCCTGTACGGAGAAATATTATTGTTTCAGCCGATAATGCATCCAATGAGCAACAGAGGGAAAAATTTTCCTATCAAGAGGCGGCTACTCTTGCAGAAATGGAGACTGATGTGAATTGACCTATTCGATTCACAAAAGATTTGTAGAAAAGAGAAACAGAGAAAGATAATGATCTTTTTGTGAGAAAAGAACAAACTCCCAACTTTGGTGGACGGACAAAGTCTAAATCCTTCTTATTGATACTTGAGAGTTTCTTCTCAATACAAGCATGGAAAATAAAAGATGGCTAACCCTAGTTTATATAGGGAAAAACAAAGGCTTAATTAAGGAAGGGTTATTATTGGTGAAAGACCAAAATAATCCTTCCTGACTAAAATAGGAAAATGACTTATTAAGGAAGGGTTATTATTGGTGAAAGACCAAAATAATCCTTCTTTACTAAAATAGGAAAATGACTATTAAGGAAGGGTTATTATTGGTGAAAGACCAAAATAATCCTTCCTTACTAAAACAGGAAAATGACTAAAATAGAACATAGGCTCAATTAGCTCCTCCACGTCTCCTGCGACGCGTGTACGTGATGACGCCTCCATCACCGCCCGTGCCTGCGCCCGTACCCGTGTGTGGTCCGCCCACATCAATACCCCCTCCTAAAAGAGCCACCTTGTCCTCAAGGTGGAAATCTGGAAACTGCGCCTGGAACCCCGCATAGTCCTCCTAAGTCGCGTCACAATCAGGTAGTCCGACCCAGTGAATCAGAACCTCCCTCGTCTGTCCCGGTCCTTGCCGAACTGCCCGTACCGCCAAAGGCTCTAACTGTACCTCCATATCCTCCGTGAGTGTAGGAGGAAGAGTGTGTGCTACTGCATGATCCCCGATCGCCCTCCTCAGCTGAGATACGTGAAAAACGGGGTGAATCGCCGACGTATCCGGTAGCCTCAACCTATATGCCACCTGCCCAATCCTGGCCTCGATTTGGTATGGACCAAAGTAACGAGCCGCCAGTTTCTCATTCTGCCTCCTCGCCATCGATCTCTGCCTGTAGGGACGTAGCTTGAGATAAACCATATCTCCCACCTGGAAGCTTACGTCCCGTCGATGTCTGTCCGCCTGCGCTCGCATCACCTGCTGAGCTCGTAGTAGATGCCTCCGCAACTCCTCTAGAATCCCATCCCTCGCCTCCATGTATTCCTCCACCTGTCCCACCGGAGTCTGAGTATCGCCAAACCGGACCAAAGGCGGGGGATCTCGCCCGTACAACACCCTGAAAGGGGTTGTTCCCGCTCTCGAATGATAAGACGTATTGTACCAATACTCTGCCCATGCCAACCATCGGTGCCACTGCCGGGGAGAATCAGAGGCGAAGCACCGCAAATAAGTCTCCACGCTGCGGTTGACGACCTCCGTCTGGCCGTCCGTCTGAGGATGGTAAGCAGTGCTCCTCTTCAAGGCCGTACCCTGCACCCTAAACAACTCCCTCCAAAAGATACGAACACCTTGTCCCTATCAGAGACTATGGAAGCTGGTATCCCATGCAGTCGTACCACCTCCCTCATGAAAGTCGTCGCTACGGACATAGCTGTGTAAGGGTGCTTCAAAGGAATAAAATGAGCATATTTAGTCAGCCTGTCCACCACCACCATGATCACTGTGTATCCCTCTGAACGTGGTAGCCCGTCGATGAAGTCCATGGTGATGTCTTCCCACACTCTCTCGGGCAGAGTCAGTAGCTGTAATAGCCCTGCAGGTGCCATAGCCATGTACTTGTGACGCTGGCAAACGTCACAAGCAGCGACCAGTCGGGCAATACACCGCTGCATCCCTGGCCAAAACACCTCCCTAGCCATCCTCTGATAGGTCTGCTGAACGCCCGAGTGCCCTCCCATCACCGAGCTATGAAACTCCTGAAACAATGCCGGAATGAAGGACGAAGTCCTCGGTATCACCATCCTCCCCTGATAAAGCAGTCGTCGTCCCACTACCGTATATCCCGCAGGACCGTTCTCGCCGCTCTCTATCTGCTGCCTGATGTGCTGTAACCCCGCGTCGCGCTCAGCCTCCTGTAGCATCGGCTCCCAATCATGTCCTCTGGGTCGGGATAGAGCCCTCAAATCTACCACCTCCTCCCGTCGCGACAAAGCATCAGCAGCCTTGTTCTCCATCCCCGGTCGGTACTCGATCGTGAACTGGTATCCCACCAACTTGGACAACCAACGCTGGTGCTCCTCTGTCACGTGTCGCTGCTCGAGTAGGTACTTGAGGCTCTTCTGGTCGGTCCGGACCACAAACTCCCGCCCCACTAGATAAGGCCTCCACTTCAGCACTGCTAGTACGATGGCCATCAACTCCCTCTCGTATACTGACTTTAGCCGGGCTCTAGCAGAAAGCACCTGACTAAAGTAAGCAATGGGTCGCCCCTCTTGCATGAGTACTGCCCCTAGACCATATCCTGAGGCGTCCGTTTCCACCACAAACGCCTTGCTGAAATCTGGTAAAGCAAGTACTGGCGCTGTTGTCATAACCACCTTCAAGGCCTCGAAGGCTTTGGTGGCTTCCTCCCCCCAGTGAAAACCTTCCTTCTTTAACTGCTCCGTGAGGGCCCGTGCGATAGTGCCGTATCCTCTGACGAACTTCCTGTAGTAGCCCGTCAACCCCAAGAAGCCTCGCAGTGCTCGTAGTGTAGTGGGCACCGGCCAATCCAGCATTGCTGCTATCTTCGTCCTGTCTGCCGACACCCCCTCTGCGGATACCACGTGCCCCAGATACTCCACCTGTGCCAAACCGAAACTGCACTTCTTTTGGTTGGCATATAGCTGATGCTTCAACAACTCCCTAAATACCACCTCCAGGTGGCCCACGTGCTCCTCCCTGCTCCTGCTGTACACTAGGATATCGTCGAAAAAGACCAAGATGAACCTCCGAAGGTAAGGCTGAAATACCTTGTTCATCAGAGCCTGGAAGGTCGATGGAGCGTTGGTCAAGCCAAAAGGCATGACCAAGAACTCGTAGTGCCCCTCATGCGTCCTGAAGGCGGTCTTCGGTACGTCCTCTGGCCGCATCCGAATCTGATGGTAGCCTGCTCTGAGGTCAATCTTCGAGAAGACTGTCGCTCCATGTAGCTCATCTAGCAGCTCGTCGATTACAGGAATGGGAAATTTGTCAGCCACCGTCTCCTTATTCAGCGCCCGGTAATCGACGCAGAATCTCCAACTCCCGTCCTTCTTCTTCACCAAAAGTACTGGTGATGAAAAAGGGCTCACACTGGGCTGGATCACCCCGGCCTGTAGCATCTCCTGCACCATCCGCTCTATCTCGTCCTTCTGCAGATGCGGGTACCTGTAGGGGCGCACACTCACCGGTGCCCCCTCTCCTCGTAGTACTATCGCGTGCTCATGTCCTCGGCTCGGTGGTAACCCCTGCGGACTCTGGAAGACCTCTGAATACTGCTTCAACACTGCCTCTATCTCCATGGATGTCTCACCCTGTGCCGTGCCCTCGATGGACACCCCCTGGAACTCCACTAAGTACCCCTCTCCTCCTGTCCGCAAAGCACGTGTAATGGCCTTGAAGGCCACTAGGGAACAACAGAGAGTCGGATCCCCCCTCAACACCACCGTCTGACCGCCCTCCCGGAACTCCATCCGTAGCAGCTTCCAGTTCACCTTCATCTCCCCGAGCTTCTTCAGCCACTGGACCCCCAATATGATATCGACGCTGCCCAGCTCTAAGGGTAAGAAGTCCTCCGCCAGCTGATAACCCTGTAGTGTGAGCGACACCCCCTTGCATAGACCCTTGCTCTCCTCTGTCTTTTCGGTGCCCAGCAATACTGTGAACTTCTCCGCCGTGCTCAGCTCTAACCCCAGCTGCTCGACCAATCGCTGAGAGATGAAGTTGTGGGTGGCCCCACTGTCGATCAGTACCGTCACTCCCCGCTCCCCCAGTGTCCCTACCAACTTCATGGTGTGGTTCGGGGTAAACTCCACCACGGAGTTGAGGGTCACTTCCGCGACATCCATGTGTACCTGATCTGGCTCCTCCTCTGTCTCAGCAGCTAGGGTGGTTTCCACCTCCGTCGGGTCCTCCTCCTCGTCGGGCAAGATCACGATCTGCAGCAACTTGCTCGTGCACCGATGACCGGGAGTGAATCTCTCGTCACATCTGCAGCACAATCCAGCTGCTCTTCGCGCCTTCATATCCGCATCTGTCAGACGTCTCCCCGGTACTATGGTGGCTCCCGCCCCGCCTGCAGTCCTCGGTGGTACTGGTGTCTGCGCCCCCGCTGTTGGTCGTGGGGGTATGGAGCCAGTATGACTGCGCTGTCCCGATGCTCCCCAAGCGCCTTTAAGACGCTTCTCCTCCGTCAATTTCTCTTCCGCCTTGTAAGCCAGGCGGAGGAGATCTTCTAAGCACTGCGGACTCTGCAACCGGAGCTCTGCTCGTATGGAGGGTTTCAAACCCTTCATAAACATCCCAATCTGTAACTCATCCGACACGCCTCTGACACGTCCGGACAACATCTCGAACTTTGCTACAAAGTCCCGGACCGATCCCTCATGTCGCAGAGAAGACCACTGCTCGTAGAAGTCTCCCCCGGCTGTCTCCTGGAATCGGTCTAAGAGATATGCAGTCAGCTCCTCCCAGCTACGGAACGGGGTCCTCGCCGATCTCCACCGATACCACGCCAGGGCCGGGCCCTCGAAGTAGATACCGATGCACCTGAGTACCTCCGCCTCTGTCAACTCCATGACTTCGAAGTAGCGTTCCGCTCGAAAGATCCACTCGTCTGGACCCGTACCCTCAAACGTGGGTAGCTTCAGCTTCTTCAACCGCCGGTCCGCGCTGAGATCTCCCTGATGTCCGTCGTCTCTGACTCGACCTCCTCCCCACCGACCTGCGTCTCGTCGGTGGGCCTCGTAGGGTGCCCCATCTCCTCCATACCGCTCCTGGCCCTGAGCATGAGCCGCTTCTCCAAAGAAATTGCTACCCCCGGGGGCGCCTCCCCCGGTCCCTGTCCCTCCTGTCCGCCCCCCTTGGAGGATGGGCGGTCGTAGCGCACCCCAAGGAGGGGTTGCTGGGTTGTCATGCTCTCCCCATTCGTTGACGGCTGGCGCTAATCCCCTCCCTGTCTGTGACGGAGCCCCGCCATGGCCTATGTAGTCGGCGCCGACCGACCAGTGACCCTGGGGTTCGACGGCCCCCGGCCACTGGCCTTGTCGGTCGGCCGGCCCCGGCCCGCGATCAATAGCCAACGGCCATTGGCCCTGGCTCCCTCCCGGATTCAGCCCGCTGAACCCGCCCCAGCCGCCGGACCCGCCTGGTCCGCCGAACCCGCCCGGCTCGACCGGTCCGCCCGGTCCGCGCGGGCACCCGCCCGGTCCCACCGGCCCGCCTGGTCCGCCGGGCCCGCCTGACCCGCGGCCTCCCTCGGCCAGTCCGCCGGCTGGCCCCACCCCTGACGATGCCGCACCAATGGCCGGCCCGCCTTGGTTTTGTGTCGCCGCCGCCCCCGTTTGGCTTGTCGACCCGGCACCGGTCACCTTCTTTGAGATGTCTTGCAACAACTTCATCATTGCCGGAATCGACGTCATCTCCTCCCGCATGCTTCGTACCTCGGTCTGGAGATCCTCCTGTGTGGACGCTTGATCTTTGATTGCGGCCTTCAAACTTTCGATCTCGATGTTGAAATCCTCCCGAAGCCCCTGGACCTTCTCCTCGATCGTGTTCCTTGTGCCGGACGCCATGGATCGTAGAGAGCTCTGATACCAATTGATGTGAATCGACCTATTCGATTCACAAAAGATTTGTAGAAAAGAGAAACAGAGAAAGATAATGATCTTTTTGTGAGAAAAGAACAAACTCCCAACTTTGGTGGACGGACAAAGTCTAAATCCTTCTTATTGATACTTGAGAGTTTCTTCTCAATACAAGCATGGAAAATAAAAGATGGCTAACCCTAGTTTATATAGGGAAAAACAAAGGCTTAATTAAGGAAGGGTTATTATTGGTGAAAGACCAAAATAATCCTTCCTGACTAAAATAGGAAAATGACTTATTAAGGAAGGGTTATTATTGGTGAAAGACCAAAATAATCCTTCTTTACTAAAATAGGAAAATGACTATTAAGGAAGGGTTATTATTGGTGAAAGACCAAAATAATCCTTCCTTACTAAAACAGGAAAATGACTAAAATAGAACATAGGCTCAATTAGCTCCTCCACGTCTCCTGCGACGCGTGTACGTGATGACGCCTCCATCACCGCCCGTGCCTGCGCCCGTACCCGTGTGTGGTCCGCCCACATCAGAGACCATATACTCAGAAATCGGTTGAGGAGGACATAATATGTCTGGATCGGAATGACATTCCTGTGTCCCATGACACTTGGGATCCGTGGCAGCTCAAAGAAAAATACTTTGAGAGAAATTTTTATCCCATAAAAATGAGAGCGAGGATCCATTATGAAGGAATGCTTTGCTCTACCAATTCGGCGGAAATCGAGCACTTTAGGCAAAATCCTAAAGATCCACATTCGGAGATTGTATATAGTAAAATTACTATATATAAAATCCTCACCCCTCAATCATGGGGTTTGCATCCGAATTTCGAGAGGGCAATGCTCTTCAGGAATAACACAACTTCAATGAAGTTTACTTACTGGGATTACATTGATGCTTTCTTTTATGTGTTCTATTATGAGAATGACAAAAGGAGGCATTCCTGGTTCATTAAAATATGTCCAAAAATATTAGAACAGGACATTCCCACCTGGTTTAATAAGTGGTGGAACTACTTTGGAGCAAACCTGGAAATTTTGTCAGGACCGTTGCTCAACTTGTTCGACGAATGGGTCGAGAAGGCAAAAATTTGCCCAAAAAAACAAAAATTTTATGATGAGGAGACAACTATGTTATTTTTCGTCTCTAATAATATTCCCCACATAATGAAGTGGTCTCTCAAATGTGGAGAGGGAGAATTTGGAATCTATAAATTAAAAAGAATTTTTCTCATCAAATGGTGGAATAGAATTGATGAGAAGGAGAAAATAGCAGAAATCAAGGCAACTCTTGCAGCAGAATCCAAAGAATCAGAAAGGTTGCAAGAAAAAAAAATAATGGATTATGAGGATAATTACCTGAGAAAATTCAAAGATTATATGCTCAGGAAAAATCGTAAAATATCCAAAGAAGAATTGAAAAATCGCTGTCGCAAATATATTCATTCCCAAATGAAGGAAATATTTGGAGATACAATCTTCCTAGATATGGATGATGATGATTCAATGAAGTCATCAGAAGCGTCAGTTGCTGCTCATGGCGTTGAGGATGAATCTTCCTCGGAAAGCAATAAGGAGGTGGTGGTTGAATCGTCCGCCAGTCATGCGCCACGAAGGCGACCCAGGAATAGTGAAGATGATGGAAAATAGAGGACAGCTGTGCGGCAGAGGAATAAAGACAGAATTGACAGAGACAGCCACGAATAGCAATAATGGTGGAGGTGGAGCCTACAAGCCAGAATCAGGCCAAATTCAAGATAAGAAGGAATCTCCTTTAACAAAGCAAAAGGAGATGTGACATAAAGTTGAAGAGACACGTAGGTGCCTAATCCACTACGTGTAACTTTAATAATTAGCTCGAGGCGGTGCTGCTGGACAGATGGCTTGCAATAACCGGATGCTGTTGGTTTACTTCGAGTCTTTCTGTATTATAAATAGAGGCCTCTTGCCTCATTTGGGGGTGTACTAAGTTTTTCTATTTTCTTCTGTAAGAGTGCGTGCTTGTGAGTGCTTGTACTACTACTATTATCAATAAAGATTCAAGTTTGCTATTTCCAATCTTACTCTTCTACTCTTCTGGCCTCTTTGAAGATCCTGCTTGCATTTGGTATCAGAGCCATGATGGCTCGTGAGTAGGTGCGTTCTATTTTGCCAAATTTTTTATGTGACTATTAAAATGTAATCTGTTGTTGTTTTACTACTGCTAGTTGCTATGTCCGAATACTTAGGGATAGTATGTATGGTGTGTCTATGTGTTGTGGGACGGCACCAAAGTCGCGTAGGAGTTTGATGGCAGAGAGTGCCTTGTTTAGCCGTAAATCGTTGACAGCCGTGCAACTTTTTTACTACCATAAGTATTAAACCTAAGCCGTTTAGATATTAGCGGTAGTAGTATTGATATTAACAACAGAATGCAGTTTAATAGTTTACATGAAGAAGGTAGCAAGATAGATCCTCCTCAGATGAGTGACCAACTGGCCAACCTAATAGGTTCGATTAAGAAGACCCTTAATAAGGGTAAATCAGTTAAGAATACCAATCTGTATGAATTTCCTACGGAATTAGAGGAGTTGAACAAATGGACAATTCCAAAAGTTCAACCTAAGAAAATATATCAAATAGGTACGTTTGATTTCAAGTCTTCCATTGCAATTAAAACAATGGAAAGAACTGTCCAAGTCTCAGATAATGAACAAATAATTAAGTTATTATCTGAAGATGATATCTCTAATTACAGAGATAAATATAATTTCATTCATATTGGACTAATACAAGTAGCATTAAAACCTTTAGCACTTCAAGGTTTAAATGCATCTTTACTGACATCTCTAAGAGATGGTCGGTGTTTGGACTGGGCACAATACCTAATGGGAGTCATGCAGACAAGTCTCTGTCATGGTCCAGTATATTTTAATGTTTATCCCAATTTAAGCTTATCTCTAACAGACGCAAACCTGTTAGAAGCTGTGTCTTTGAATTTAAAGACATTCGGTTATAATTTTCTTCCTGGATCTGAAACTATAGCAATAATTTATAGAGTTCATTTTAAGGTGTTAAATACTTTAGCCCCAAAAGCTAAACACCTTACTAAACCAGGACAGACTACTTTAGTAGAGACTAATCTCTTGACTACTAAAGTAGCTACTAATAGAATAATTAAATGGAAAGAAATAAACTTTTCTAATGAATGGACCCTGAATATGGCTGTACCTCCGAAACCCATAATGGATTCGGAAATAGATCAAATAATTCAGACTCCAGATGGCGATGTGGAAGTTAGATTCACTCCACAAATAAAAGCCAGAATCTCCACATCAAGTTACAGGAGATTCATAACTGAGAAATCTATCTCAGATAAGCAATCAGAAGGTGAATCTTCTAATATAGAAGAAAACAAAATAAAAAAGATTCAAATAAATGAATCTAATGTCGTTCACCCAATATATGCTTCCAAATCAGATTCTCAGTCATCTAAATTAGATGAGGAACCGACAATGTCGGAAATGGCATTTAATTTTTAATGGATTATAGAATATCACTACAGGTTATTTCTTTTTTATGATTGTATCACATGTTGGTGCATTATGAATAAGATTACCGATGGTCCTGTTGCAAGTTTTCAAGGACAATATCAACACAATATTTTTTTTTACTTGTATATTATTTTCTTTTAAACATAAATTTAAGATGTTTAGGAACATGTCCTGGAACAAAATTTTTGTATGAACAAACTGCTGTTGTTTATATGCCTAATTTCTGTTGAGCTCTTCTCAGGAAGGCTATCACACATTCCGTGGAGGGTTTTGGAACTACTTTAGCATGGGTAAGAGTTCCACTCATAAAACATATTCTCCTATTTGATGTTTCTATGGTTATATGGATTTTATCTTGTTTCATTACTTCTTGAGTTATCTTAAAGCACCACCTCACGCCAATAAAAGACATTTTGGTCTTGTTAAAGCTGATTTCAGTTGGTTGAATGTAGGTTTTTGTGGAAGTGTACACACACACACACACACACAACATTCTAATTATATGGCATGAGTGGATGCTTAGGTGGCTATGCCACCTCAGTGGCTCACGTACAGCATGAGCAGCCTATACAAGCGACCCTGTCTCAAAAGGGAGCCAGGAAAGCTTTCCTCTGATGCAGCACAAATTCCTGTTGCATGCTGGCTTGTTAATTTAAGGACCGGAAATTCCGGTCCCTTGTTACTGGAGTTCTGATCCTCATGGCTATCGATGGATTACGAGTTTCCGTCAAACTTATCATATCTCTTAGAGTAGATTGCAGTCAAATTTAGATAATTGGATCAGATTATATCAGATTTATTTCCTTAACGGGAGAGCTTGTATGCCTATTTAAAGATGCAGTGTACTCAGCTTAAGGGTCTGAGAGTAGTACTAAATTTATAGTTTTTTCTCTTCAACTGGTTCCTTCCAGAGTTCATGGTTTGAAGCAACCCTACCGGGGAATGTTTCGACGACGTTTTAGTGACCCCATCGTCTAGTCCCGCTACATTATGTGGCATCAGAGCAAAAGTTTGGAACTTGCGATGTCTGAGTACGACTTCGTTATCCTTATCGAGTTTGACGACTTGCATATTCATCCATGGGATCACCCACAACAAAGACACCATCATCTTCTTCCTCATCGTCGTGCTCATAATTCGTGCTTGTTTTGGACAAGCATTGGAGTAATGCCCTAGTCCATACTGATAGCAGTGATCAACAGGTGGACTCCTCGTGGAGGAACTGCCTGTGAAGATTGGGTCTCTGCAACTATCTTTCCTCCTCAATAGAACTCCCTTCACCGTTCTTGCCATTGGTCCATTCTGTTTGGACTTGATTTTGCAGCTGATTCCAAGTGCTTATACCTTGTTGCCTTACTTTATATGTTGGAGCCTTGAAGTTTGATTGTTTGCTCGTCCTTTCTAATTGCACTTTGTCCTTGAAATAGTTCTTGTGAGAAAGTAGTCATTCTGTGCAAATTGACCCTCTTCTGAAGTCCTCCCTCAAATCATTCAATCTATTGCACCTTTGTCTCTCTCGAGCCGATACGAGCTGCAAGTCAACAGAAGTCTGTCATGTAAACTCGTAAAGGTGGTCTCCTTGGCAGAAAGTAGTCATTCTGTGCAATTGCACCTCTCATTCTGAAGTCCTCCCATGAATCATTCAGTCTATTTGTACCTCTGAATCATTCAGTCTATTGCACCTCTGTCTCTCTCGAACCGATACGAGCTGCAAGTCAATAGAAGTCTGTCATGTAAACTCGTACAGGGTGGTCTCCTTGGCAGCACTTTCATATTACTGAAAGAGAACATGTTCGAAGTTTGGTTGAAGACACTGCACCCGTATCTATTGTCGAATCTTTAGCCACGACACAAGTCAATGGGCTTCTTCAGTTGCACTGGACGGATATCTATACGTTGGCCTACCAAGCTGGTGGCTCAAAGCTCCCTTGAGCCGATAAGCTACCCGTTTGACCTGTTTCCTAGCGAGGGTCTCCATATATTCAAAGAATCACTACACCTCCATGATCCAATCCAGGATTTATCCAATCCGCATCAAACCATTAAATGGAGGAATATCCATCTTCATCTTGAAGATGATCGGACGGGATCTTTTTTCCTCATGTGCCTTTTCTTTCTCTGGAAATACCTGTTCTTTGTTGCTTCCGAAAGGATTGGGAAACATGGTTGAACAATGATTTGGGTTATGCCCGTCTTTGTTGCTTCTGAAAGGATTGGGAAAACTGGTAAGGCCTCCTTGGTTGAACACTGGGTCTTCATCATTGTGATTCTTCATTGCCACCAGTAGTTGGATCATATGTTCCAAAATGGTATTTTCCCTGTTGTTGCAAATTGTCAAACTCGGTACAGAGAACAAAATCGTTCTCGACTATCGCAAGTGCTTTTGCTCTGGTACTACTTGATGTAGTGGTAGTGGATGATGGGAAATTTGATGTTACTGAAATGTTCGTAGATGGGTTTCTCGAGTCCACAAGCGCAGTTTCCTCGTATCCATGAACTCTTGGAATTATTTTTATACAATATTGACCCCTTAAAACTGAGTACAATAGTGTCTTTAAATAATATATAAGCTATCTAGATAAGGAAATAGAAACTAATATGACTATTTAAAGCAATCTATTCAAAGAGAGAGATGATAAGCTTTGACGAAAATTCGTTCAAGCCTTTAGGATCAGAATTACGGTGAAAAAGGGACCGGAATTCCGGTCCTTAAACTGACAAGCCAGCATGCCACTGGAACTTCAGTCAAACAACACGAGATTCCGGTGGCAGTCTTCTGTGCCGCATCCCTCTGTTACTCTATGGAAACAGATGGCTGAAACCTTAGCTTAATAACAGTAAAAGATATCCCTTGTGCTCCTTTATTATCATCTCTGTACTAAATATCAAGCAGGCCAAACTAAAAAGCCAAGATTACAGAGAAAACACAAATCCCGTCTTCTAAATCCACAATATGCCCCTCTCCTCCCTTTAGGATGAAAATGCGTTGTTTATTTGGGTACAAAGTTAAACTTCAGAGTATCCCTCATTAGCAAAGAAATAATAGCCAAAGGTGAAAATTTGAAACAAAATTTTAGAATCTGAATGGATAAATAAGGGTGTCTAATAACCACAAGTGTTCTGCCAATGCTCTGTGGAGGGTCAATATGTAGGCATACTTATCCCTATTTATGTAGAATTTGTTCTCGTAACTTGAACCCTATCTTCCAGGATGCAAGCACCAAGCTTGCCATCGCCAAGTGACAATCTCATTCAAATACATGTAAACAGTTTATAAAAAGAAAAAGGCATGCTCATCCTGAAATAAGGGGAAAGAAAAGAGAACGATATAGTTTAAATAAAGAAGATCGTAAATTTATTTTTCTTAAACGACAACAACAACAAACAAAGCTTTTATCCCAACTTTTTGGGGTTGGCTGTTGCAATATGTCTTCCTTGTGAAACCAAAATGAGGTTTCAGTAATTTAAGCTATTAGAGTATCTAAATTTAGATTCTGCTAGTCCATTTTAAAGGATGCTTTATTTATCTTTCTTTGTATTTACATGTTCTTCTTAGTGACAATTTACATGCCTACTCACCTTTACTATGCAGTAATTTTGGGTGTTATGTTATTATCATCGTGCCAGTCGTCTTTATTCTTAAATGACATCCCAAAATTTGGGGTTGGCTGTTGCAATATATCTTTATTGTGAAACTAAAATGAGGTTTCAGTAATTTAATCTATTAGAGTATCTACATTTAGATTCTGCCAGTCCATTTTAAAGGATGCTTTATTTATATATCTTTGTATTTTACATGTCCTTCCAAGTGACACTGTACATGCCTTCTCACCTTTACTATGTAATTATTTTGGGTGTTCTGTTAATATTATCATGCCAATCATTTTCATTCTTTTAAAGATAGCAACAACAGATATGCCTACGATAACTAAGTGTTAGTTATTTTTAGCTTGAGATTTTCTTACCAAATAGAGAAATTAATAACATCCATCACATGCTATTTATAGGAATGGATGCGCAAGTATCATATGCATTTCATTCGGAAAGGAAGTTGCATCCAGAGAAGTTCAAGAACCAGTTTGTTAATCAGGTTTCTTTCTTTATTTTCATTTACAATATAAATTCGTATCTGCATTCATTCTTTGATTGCTGCCATTGTTAAACTTTTCTTTCATGAACTTATGAATATATATCAGGCTGATGGCCAATATGAAGCTTATAATTCTATAATACTTAAAAGAGTGCTAACGGCAGTGGACTCCTGAGATAGGATGTTAGGAATGTCAGAAACTTAGAATACAAGACAATATAATTGGGAAGCCCAAAACAAGAGGCGAGTTTTAAGTTAGGCTCAAGGACAAATATATAGTAAACCATACACGTTAGACTAACTAATTATTCCGGTTTGGGAATAAAGAACCTAATAATAGAACTAACAAGAGATGAAGAGCAAGGCAAAGCACAATATTGTAACATACACATATATGATATGTGAACTCATTTGGCAACTGGATCATAGCAGCTATAGCCTTTGTGTTGAAGATTCTATTTCAAGAACATGCACATAGAAGGCCACGAGGATAGCTTATTTTGTTCAGATGGAGGTGTAAGAACAAAACAAGTAAAACAAAGAACACGTAGTACATAATTGTCTGGTTCACACTTCTATATTTTTTGGTACAGTGAAACTTCCTTAAGTATAGAGGGAAGTCTCAATTTATGAGGTACACATGTGAGAATTGCTTCTGCCAGAAACAAGAAAATAGATTGGGAGAAGAGATCTAGTAGTTTCTATTTTATATTTATGACGTATCTCAACAACATGGTTATGCTAATGTGCATGTAGGCAAGAAAATTTGAATTTACTTCCGTAAGTATAAGAAAGTCTTTCAACCTACGCGATCTGAATTCACTCCAAGTTTGGAACGAAAATTTGATTTTTGATTTTTTTTGATAAAATTTGTTTCAACCATTTTTATGAACTCTGAATAGTTAGAGAAGTCTCCACACTTTTGTGCTAATAAATAGATCCAAATGAAGCTAGTAAAGTTATCAGGAAAAGGAACATAATCTCTCCACCTTTAGAAAAATGTGAGAGAAACCACAGACAGAATAAAGTAAGTCAAAAGGGAAATATGACATATTCTCACTAGAGGGGAAAAACTTGTTTTGCCAACTTGGAGCTAATAAAAGAAGTTAGGGACCTAAGAATTTTGAACTAAATAATTAACAAATACGAGGTAAAGAGAGATGACCAAGTCTTATCAAGTAGCATCACTGCCAAGGTAGGAGATAGGAAGCGTCAGACTGTCTATTTAGTAGACACAATCGTGTTTATGCCCTGTCCCAATTTGCTTCCCCGATTAAAGATTATACACATAAAAATAAGATGTGAAGGTAAATAATAATCATATCTGTTAACTGAGAGAACGAGTAGATATTCACGGACACTTTGGATAGATGATAAACATTAGGAATGATAAAGTGAGGTAGGTTTACAAATGGCCATATGACATAGTAAAGGTGTACTGTCTGCAGTATGAATAGATGCAAATGAAATAAATGCAAATGAGCAGGAGAGTGGAGATGAAATGAGAAGAATCACAAGTCATATCATTTGGTTAGTCTAAAATTCAGTATTCATGAGTCTTAGGCATTGAAAGAAAAGCACGAAGATCTGCCGTTTATAGACCAGGAGAAGAGTGGCTTAAATTGCTGGAGTCTCTCTTGTTGACAGGATGTGGGTGTTCTTCGAGGCAGGAGGGGCTTCAGCAACAGCAGCTTGGTAAGGCTTGCCAAGAAATGCTGTCAAGGGCTCTACAGAAATTGTATTGAAGACAACCAGATATAGAATTAAGCTACCATTGAGATTCTTGCTAGTGATGGAACTGATATTGGGTGGTGGGTAGTATATTTAGCATAGGAATATGTTATATTTAGTATGGGAATATGTTATGTTTAGTATGGAAATATCCTGAGGACATATTTGGGATGCCAGAATATGCCACAGGATATTCCATTGGATATTCCATGATGTAAAGGCTATATAAAGCCTATGATACTATCAACGAAATCATCTCATCAATCAATTACAACATGGTAGAGCCACCTTTCCACAAATCCTAGCCGCCACCAAACCCTAACCTTTCCCCTCCTCCCTCTCTCTCCGCCACCAAAACCCTAACCCGAAGCAGCCCTCCCTTTCTCCCGCGGTCGCAGCAGTCCCCCCCTTTCCGCGCGGCTGCTGCCGCGACTGCTGCTGCTGCTGCTGCGACTGTCGCTGCTGCTACGGTGGCACGAGCGCCGACCGCTCCCCTACGTGCGCCCTGCCCCACCCCCTTGCCGCATACAACGGCGCCTTTGTTGTCATTGTTCGGATCATTCCGAAAGAGGACACCGATGCCTAGATCTGATGAAAACAGACATGTTCAGATCTAGGAACGGACGACGAGGACGAGCGTGAGTCGTGGAGCGGACGTGACGTGATCAGAGAGGAGAATGAAGGAGATTATCAATAAGTTAGATTCTGCAAAGGTCGCGACGTTGATGAAGTTGATGAAGATGTCAGCTGGTGAGAGCACGACACGAACGTCGCCGAAGTTGGAGCTTCCCTCCATCGATCTGAAGCTGGATGGACCAGCCACCTATTTGAGTTGGTCACGGCGGGTGAGAAGAACCCTTGTAGGAAAGAACCTGGAGGGGTTCCAGACAGGCGAGAAGACAGAGCCGGACGAGGGCTCGGCAGGACGCGACGAGTGGAAGTCGATTCATATGGTAATCTACATCTGGCTTCTCAACTCCTTAGTCCAGTCTATTGCCGCCACAGTATATGGCATTGAGATGGTGAAGGATATGTGGGAGAAGTTGAGGAGGACCTATGATGGTGTGGGGAACAACTTACGGATCTTCCAGATAAAGGGAGAGATCGACGACACCGTACAAGGAGAAAAGACGGTGCAGGAGTATGCCACGAAGTTGGAGCGTCTGTGGTTGGATTATGATCACTCCTCAAAACGGACGAGCCGGGGACTCGAAGTGTAAGGAGATACATATGTGTCTGCATGATAGGATGATGAAATTTCTTAAAGGGCTGACTGCAGCATTCGCGCATTGGACGACCTTACTTCTTGCCTAACTAGAGATCCCTAGTCTTGAAGAGGCTATCTCGGCCATGATCCAGGAGGAGACACGCATCAGACTGCAGGCGGGGACATGTGGTCCCTCCGAAGCAAAATCAGCACTAGCGGTTACCAGCTCGGGCGACACAGGGTCCAAGGGAGAACCCTGGCAGCACAATCGCAGTGCTACAACTGCGGAGAGATGGGCCATCATCGGTATGCTTGTACCAAACTACCTAGGGAGGGAGACTCAGGTGGTGGACGTGGACTGTTCGGTGGACGAGGATATATTGGAGGACGTGATCGTGGTCGAGGGGGTCGACGAGGCGGCCGAGGAGGTTATCGGACAAATATGCTGGTAGCAGAAGGGAATGGAGGAGCTGTTGGCATTTTTACTGAGGAGAATCCGACACTGCTAGACCTGCTGGAGAGGAAGCAGAGAGCGTCAACCGAGGGAGACAGGAGGAGTGGAACAGATGAGGCATCCACCTCATTCTTCGTTGGGGGCAACGCCGCTAAGTATGTCCAAACATCAGAAGGTACTGACGAGTCACTTGCTCTTGCATCTATGTCTTCTCTTAAAACGTCAGACTGGATTATCGACTCGGGAGCATCTCGACATGTGACGGAAAATGCTAGTGAGTTTTCTTCTTACACTCACCTAGCATCAGTAGACAGCATTCAGACAGCAGATGGTACTTTTCAGTCAGTGGTCGGTAAGGGTACTGTTAATTGTACAGGTTCAGTAAGATTATCCAATGTTTTACATGTTCCATCCTTTCCAGTCAGTCTCTTGTCTATTAGTTCTATAATTCTCTATAAATGCATTGTTTCTTTTGATATTCCTAAGGTGATCTTCCAGGAGAAAGGGACGGGACGAAGACTTGGGACTGGCACTTGGCATAAGAGGTTGTGGTACCTAGATCGAGAAGGACTGGACTCAGCACTGGTATATATGGCAGAGAAGGCTGGAATGGGAGGACTGCAACAGAGGACTGAGGAGACTTTGATACTTCATCATAGGAGGATGAGACATTCTTTCTTTGATACTTTAAGTTATATCCAGAGATTTATGCAAAAACAGATAAGAAGAAATTTGTATGTGATGTATGCGAGTTAGGAAAACTTACTAGAAGCTCATATGTTGGTACGGGTCATAGGAGCTCTATTGCTTTTGAGGTAGTACATTCCGATGTTTGGGGTCCATGTACTATTAACACTATGAATGGGTATAAGTATTTTGTTTCCTTTATTGATTGTGCCTCTCGTGTCACCTGGCTGTATTTGATGAAAAATAAGAGTGATGGACCTGCTTGTTTTCGGAATTTTTATAAGCATGTCTAGACTCAGTACAACGCAGTTGTGAAGATACTGAGGTCTGACAATGGAATGGAGTATACCAACAGGACGCTTGTAGAATACTTGTCAGCACACGGGATCCAGCATCAGACCACCTGTGTATACACACTAGCACAAAATGGAGTAGCAGAAAGGAAGAATCGACACCTTCTGGAGGCCACAAGAAGTATGATGATCGACATGAATGTCCCACAAAGTCTGTGGGGGCATGCAGTGTTAACAACAACTCAACTCATCAACATGATGCCTTCGAAAGTCCTGGGATGGAAGTCCCCATGTGAAGTATTACAAGGCAATAATAGTGGGATACTTCCACTAAAGGTGTTCGGGTATGTGTTTTGTGAAGGACAACAGACCATCAGTTGGAAAACTTGACCCCAGAGCGGTCAAATGCATCTTCGTAGGCTACTCAGCAACTCAGAAGGGATATGTGTGCTGGAGTCCAGTAGAGAAGAAGAAGTTTGTCAGTATGGATGTCCACTTCCGGAAGCATGAGCCATACTACCGCAAGGAGGGAACTTCACACAACACGCCTAATACTACCAGTATAAGGCGAGAGGGGGAGATGGAGAACCTGGTGGTGACTGATTTGGAAGTTTGGCATGGAGGCACGGTTGAGGAGGAACATAAAGGTGAAGCAAAACAGGGGAGAAGATGAGAAGTGTTAGGCCTACGGCTCAGGGGGAGTTACTTACCTACAGCATGAGGGAGAAGCAAACTGCAGGACCAGTGCCTACAGTGCCAGTGTCAAGTCCCTTGCCTGCGTTCGTCCCAACTCCTGAGACACCTACACCACCATCCCCTTCAGGTGATATCATTCCTCCTACTCCTCCCACACTACTATCTGTACTAAGGACCACTCGCAGCAATGCGAGAAATCCTCCGGACAGATATGGTTGAGATCTTGCTCAGTTTGTTTCTTATGACCATATCTCTTTTTCTTATAGAGCATTTATAGCATCTTTGGATAGTATTACTGTACCTAACAATTGACAGGTTGTCAGGAACGATCCAAAGTGGAAAGCGACAATGCATGAGGAGTTGGAACTCTTGAGAAGAATCATACTTGGGAGCTGGTGAGACTGCCGGAGGGAAATAGAGCAGTCGGATGCAAGTGGGTCTTTACCGTGAAGCAGAACCCAGATGGACAGGTTGAGCGCTACAAAGCTCGACTAGTGGCGAAAGGATACAGTCAGACATACGACATCGACTATGACGAGACCTTTGCACCAGTTGCAAAGATGAGCACTGTCAGGACCCTGATCTCTTTGGCAGCGAATGGTGGATGGAAGCTACACCAACTGGACGTGAAGAATGTATTTCTTCACGGAGATCTAGTGGAGGAGGTTTACATGGAGATACCACCAGGATTTGGCACAAATCAGACAGCAGGCAAGGTCTGCAGACTGAAGAAGTCCCTTTATGGACTGAAGCAGTCTCCTCGAACGTGGTTTGACAGATTCATGAGAGCGATGATAGGGATGGAATATCAGCAGATCAATGTTGATCACACTGTATTCTTCAGAAGGAGTGGAGGCCACATCACCATACTTGCAGTGTATGTTGACGACATGATTATCACGAGAGTGATGAGCAGAAAATCGCTCGACTCAAAGGGAAGCTTGGCAAGAAATTTGAGGTGAAGGACCTTGGTCTTCTTCGCTACTTCCTTGGGATTGAGATCACTCGAGACGCAGAAGAAATTGTTCTCTCAGATGAAGTATGCACTGGACCTTCTCACACAGAGACATGGATGTTGGGATGCAAACCTGCAGCGACGCCAATCGATCAGAGGTTCAAGCTGAACGCTGAGGCTGGAGAACCAGTTGACCGGGACAGAACCAGAGACTGGTGGGCAAGCTGATCTATTTGAGCCACACACGTCCAGATATATGCTTTGTAGTTAGTGTGGTGAGCCGCTACATGCATGACCCACGGAAGGGTCATATGAACGCAGTATACCAGATTCTGAGATACTTGAAGGGTGCTCCGGGAAGGGACTGATGTTCAGGAAGAATAATCACGGACATTGAAGGCTACTGCGATTCTGACTGGACTAGTTGTGCTGATGACATGAGGTCTAACTCGGGATACTGCATATTTTTAGGAGCCAACTTGGTCTCTTGGAGGAGTAAGAAGCAGTCAGTGGTAGCCAGATCGACAGCTGAAGCGGAGTACAGAGCTATGGCCTTGGGAGTTGCAGAGCTGCTTTGGTTGAAGAATATGCTGGTGGAGCTGAAGCTGGATCAAGGAGCCAAGATGAAGCTGTGGTGTGACAACCAGTCAGCTATTAGTATTGCCAACAATCCAGTACAGCATGACAGGACCAAACACATCGAGATCGATAGCTTCTTTATCAAGGAGAAGTTGGTTAGTGGACTACTGGAGCTAGGCCACGTTCCAACCAAGCATCAGGTTGCAGACGGACTGACCAAGGGACTTAGCTCTGTGAGCATGATTAGAGGATGTGACAAGATGGGCTTGGTGAATATCTTTCGTCCATCTTGAGGGGGAGTGTTGATATATTTAGTATAGGAATATGTTATATTTAGTATGGAAATATGTTATGTTTAGTATGGAAATATCCTGAGGACATATTTGGGATGCCAGAATATGCCACAAGATATTCCATTGGATATTCCATGATGTAAAGGCTATATAAAGCCTATGAGACTATCAATGAAATCATCTCATCAATCAATTACAACATAGTCATAACTCATCAGATGGTTGTATTGCTGCAGGACATTAGTGTCTACCTAAATTCAGTAATTAAGAATAACTGCATGGAAGGTTCAATTTCCAATTCAGTAGCTCTTAAAACTTAAAACTTAAAACTAGTTTGAAGCAAAATGGTTCGTTAGGTCAAATCATTCGAGGTAGATGCTATTGCAATTTCCAAATAGGCATTTGTAATGCATGATGCTGTTTTTCCATTGATATGATCAACAGTTTGTTTTTTGAAGTTATACTGCATTATGTGTTCTTTTGCAAACTACACTTCAATTTAACAGTGTCCTAACTTTGCGTGCGATCTTCAACCTAGAAGACAAAGCTGCAATGCACTTTGACTTCGTATAGGTAAGAAATCGCACGAACAGTTAAAATTTGGGTACTCAAAAGATTGGAGACTTAATTTACCAAAACTAGTACTATGAGTATATTGCCAACCAGATTAAGTGAAATTTTTTTATGGAGAAGGGACAGATGAAGCCATATCACGAATACCATAAAAAACCTGTCCACCTAAACTTGTGGATTTGCTCGAAATCTGTGTATATGAATACTTTGTATGCTTAAATACATATGATCACCTGCAAGGTGTTCGGAGAAGGTTTTTAACTGGAGTGTAGTTGTTTATCTTGTAACTATATCCTGGTACAGATTGGTATCCTCTTAGTATTGTTTACTTAATTTAGCACTTGTTGGTAGTATTCTGGATTGGCTGGCCCCAAAACTAGGAATAAAAGTCTTCGTTTTTGTTGTTTTAGTTGGCATTCTTTTTGTAAAGTTGGATAAACCTTGAGAGGTTGGTTCCTGCTTTCTAGATGTTATCTTGATATCAACCTAAAATATATATATATATATATATATATATATATATATATATATATATATATGGCAGTTAATGTTTTTGTTCATGGAGTATTAGCATAAGCTCCACTCAGATTCTATGTAATTTAAATAGTGTATCTTTTACTAGTTCTTGAATCACAATATGCATTATGCATTATTAGTCCTCTCGAAAGAAGCTATTAACTGGTGTACATTTGACAGAGTATGTACGCTAAACATGTTAGCAAGCAAGGATGGTTTTTTGCCTCTCTATTACATCCTTCTTCGAGGTAACTCTTTTAACTTTTAGCGTCCCTTGGTAACGGTTACCCTCTTATTTAGATGGCATTGATAGAGCTATTCGACATTGATGCTTTTGCAACTTTGTTGGAGAATAGAATTAATATTTAATTTTGCAATTAACCGTAATTACACCAGCAAGCCTAACCTTGTCCACAATACAGTAAATAATGATGAAGGAATAACAACATAATTCTTGATTCAGTTACTGATACTAGTTTTTCATACCACCAGATCGTCTCTTTAGGAACCATATTATACATCTTCTTAAGTCAATGAAAATTATGTGTAATCTGTCCTTGCCAAGTTTTCTGTTGATCCTAACAAATTAGCTTCTATAGTACCCCTCCCTGGGAGGGCGTTGCTTGGCGCGACGGTAAGGTTTGTTGCTTGCATCCTGGAGGATGTGGGTTTGAGTTGCAAAAAACAGCCTCTCCATATATATTGGGGGGATGGGGTGTGGGGGTGGGGGAGGAGGGATAAGGCGGTGTACATATTGACCCTCCCCAGATTCTGCACATAAGCGGGAGCCTCTTGGCAGTATGATGCCCTTTACCGGACTTCCTTGACATAAAGCCAAGTTTACTCTTACAAGTACTTATTTCTTTTCTGAATCTTCATTTAGCAATTCTCTCCTATAGTTTCACCGTGTGACTCATAAGCTCATTTCCTCAATAATTGGTACAACTTTGTATAAATCCCTTATGTTTATAGGCATTTCAACTCTCCAGAAGTTGATTCAATAGTTTGGTTAGCCACATCAATTATTCGTCCATGAAACTTTAAGGAACCTCACTAGGGATATCTTTCAGTCCTGCTGCTTTTCTTGTTTTTATTTTCTAGGAAGCTTCTTTCACTTAAAAACTCTGATTTTACAATTGAATGATTTCTACCACAATAGGGTTTTGCTTAAAAGTATTCTGCTTTATGTAGACTGATTTACTTCAACTGCAGGAACATTGCTCAACTTGCTACGGTGAAAATTATGAAAAAGCCTGGCCAATGGGAAAAGCTCCACATTCCTCGCAGGTTGGTTCAATTCTATTATGTGAAATGTAGTTGTACGCCCTTGGTCCTAATGTTGGAGCCATATACACTTCTTTCTAGAGTTCCAAGTTTCCAGACGTCTTTCTATTTTCCATCTATACACAGGTTTATAGAAAGTCATTCCTTCTAAATGAATAACTAATTGGTGTGCAGTTCAATTTTTTTTATTAATATGATACTTAGGCCATCTCCAATGGTGATAAATTGAGTTTCTATCCTACTTGGCAATGTACTTTAAGGAAATTTCTATCCTAGTTGGAAGAGTTTCTATATAGAAATTGTACACACAAATAAATAGTCTTCAATGGTTCCCCATTTCTATCCTAGGTGTCACAAAATACAAGGATCAATTTAGTGTAGGAACCAATAATGATTGCCATGAGAGATGGAGAATTTCGATGAGGGTTTATACATGTGAAACCTTCATAGAAATTCCCCATCCTACATCAATGCCACCTAGGATAGAAATTGGGATAGAAACCATCCTTGGGAGAAGTTTTTTATAAAATGGGTTTCTACCATAGAAATAGAGGAGATAAAAACCCCCATTGGAGATGGCCTTAGCACTACCCTCCTCCCAATATATGTGAAAAAATGCCTGTACATTCTTTATTTGTTGGTCAAGGTGTGGTGATGGCACTGATATGTCCTATGAGACATTGGTGTATTTTTCATACGAAAGTGATATTTTGCCTGTGGTTTGTAACCGCGGGTGTGACCGCTGCCACGTGGCGGCCGACCATTGCCCCCCCCCCCCCCCCCCCCCCCCCCCCGCTATCTCCGGGTCCCACCCGGACCGGGGGCCAATGGCCGGCCACCACGTCGGCCGGCGGTCACGCTTGCGGTTACAAACCGCAGGCAACGTAGCAGCTCCATTTTTCATATGGTGATCACGTTACATAGTTTGTTTTGTGAAGCTTTCTTGTTTCATTCCCACTAAAGTTATTGTTACAACTACCATTTCTTTGTCATCAGGTTCTACAACATCAGTCCATGTTTAGCTTAGGCCTTTTCCTAGTATGCAACTATAAGAGATTTATATTGTCATTCTAAATATATACTGACTTGTTATAGCTGATTTTAAATATATTAAAACTACTTGAATTGGTTGTTACCTGCCATGGGAGTTGGTGGGATTGGATTGTCAAAGTGGTTGTCTAATTGCATTGTTAATTTCAGAACTTTTAGACCATTTCTGAAGTACCTGTAACTAAGTTATTTCTCTCTATAAGGTCATCACTAAAGTGTTTGATTTGATGACTATATCCCACCTATATACTTTTATTTGTCGGGACCATATTGAGAGACTGAATTTCACTTTAGAAAGCATACAACCCTGCTTAAATAAGTCTCAACTAATTCAATTCGGTGGTGATGCAGCATTAGGTCGATAATTTGCCTCAACTTGCCTAGCTTTTCTGGAGGACTGAATCCATGGGGAACACCAAGTACGAGGAAGGAGCGAGATGTGAGTTTTCTCTCCTATAAACCATCACATATGTGATATTTAACCGTTTGTTAAGTGAACAAGGATTGCAGATAAATTTACAAACTGGGTTCACATCTACAGAGGGATTTAACTGCACCATTTGTTGATGATGGACGTATTGAAATTGTGGGTTTTAGAGATGCCTGGCATGGGTTGGTGCTCCTTGCTCCCAAAGGACATGGGACTCGGCTTGCACAGGTTAGAGGAACATACATCTTTAGGTCCCTTTTAGTAGTGTTTTTTATATGAACTGTTGACATGTTTTCATTTACTTTACATTTTCAAAAAAAAAAAAAAAAAAAATGAAAAGAAAAAAAAGCCAGCCTCGACCTTAACTTTTTGTTGCATTGTCGTTGATCATCTATGTATCTTTCAGTCCCATTACTATTAAGCTTAGGTCTACCTTTGTGGAAGCTACTTCAACTAGCATCCTTCGATGTTCCCTTTAACTAGCATCCTCTCGCCGCTGATAATGGTCAATCTATTAGTCTTTATTGCACATCTCCAAACCCCTAGGAAACATGGACACTCCAAAAATGTGGGACATGTCGTTTCGGACATGTATTGGGCACAACATGGATACTTCAAAATACATTAGGGCACATCAATATAGTAGTCGTGTCCGTGTTGCCGTGTAAGGACACGTGTCATATCTGTGTTGGTGCAACATTGCTAGACCCTCATCTTATACTAAATTGACACCACCTCCAGTTTACCATGTATGACACCACCTCTACCTCTAGATATACCTACCAAACCACCAAATAGCTTTTGAATATTCTGACACTAGTGGTTCTTTAACATGCAAACAATGCTTTGTGTACATAAACCTGAGACAACTTTGTAGCACCGGTGGCCCGGTGGGTGGGGTGGGGTTGTCGTGGTGATTAGGTGTGGGTCTTAAATCCGGCCAGGACAAAAATTTAATTAAATGGGAGGCAAACTTGGTGCTAGTAGCCCAGGACAAGAACGGTCATTTATGACTGGCTTTTTATCTAAAAAGAAGAATGGTTTTTAGGAAAATGATTGAACCACAAATTCCAAGTGGCTAATACATATTTTGACTTTGTTGAAATTAATTCAAAATAGCACTATATATTTTAGTGGACAATGCTCATTCCTGTAGTTAGCAACTGAACAAGAAGTCGCACAGGTCTTTCTATTGTCATCCTCTTAGATAGTGTACTGCTGCGGTATCTAGGGGCTGTTTGGTTCGGCTCTATAAGAGCATCTCCAACCCTACTGTGAGTTTGAAAAAAATGGTTGCCACATAGGAATGACAACCATTTTTTCCAAAAGTACTTCTCCAATGCAAATGTGAAATAAAGTGTGGAGTTGACATGACAATGACATGGCAAAGACAATATGAAGTTGGTTGTCTAGATCTAGACAATACACTTCATAATGTCTTTATGTCCACATCATCATTTGTGAATAAAAATGTTTATAAAAAGAAGTAGAAGACTAAAAGTTGTCTTGGAAGTTGTAAAAAAATACTTTGTATTATCTTTTCAATACTTTTGCTTTGGAGATGGCTTTTTAAACTCATTGTCATTTGTGAATATAATCTTGCCACCTATTCAAGATATTGTCTTGTGTCCCATGCCACCTAAGATTTACAACACAAAATAAGACAATAGGGTTGGAGATGCTCTAAGGTCGGAAGTGAGAGATTTGGAGCTAGTGCTCTCTCTCTCTCCACACATCTGTTGTTTGGTTGGGTGCTGGAAGTAAAATCCGAAAGTGAGGGATTTGATGGGTGCACTTTCTGTCATTTTCAATTTTGCTCGTTTTGACTTCCGATTTTTTTTTTTTTTTTTGAGAAATTTTGAGTCGCACCCCACTTAACTTACCAAAATTCAAGGTGCACCCCACTGCTTTACCATAATGCAAGGCACCCCCATTTTTGACGGTTTTCGTCAGTAACTGACGGTCAAAGGGTTTGACTATTTTTTTTGGGACCAAAATACTCCCGTCTTCCCAAGCCGATCCCCCACCCTCCGCCACCACCGGCCCCTCCCCGACCTCGCCCCCCCCCCCCCCCCCCCCTTCCTCGACCGCCGCCGACTCCCTACCCTCGGCCGCCGCCGCCGCTCCCCCCCCCCCCCCCCCCCCCTCCCCGACTCGCCCCCCCCTCCCCGACAGCTGCCCCCCACCCACAGCAGCAACAGCAGCAACAGTCGGGGAGGGGGGGGGGGGGCGAGGAAAGGGGGGGGGGGGGAAGGGGGCGGGTGGCGAGGTCGGGTAGGGGGGGGGGGTGTTGGTGATGGTGGTGTTGGTGTTGGTGATGGTGGTGGTGGTGGTGGTGATGGGGAGGGGAGAGGAGGGGGAGCGGAGAGGGGGTTGCGGCGGTCGGGGGAGGGGGGCGGCGGTCGGGGGAGGGGGCGGCGGTCGGGGAGGGGCCGGTGATGGCGGAGGGTGGGGGATCGGCTTGGGAAGGGGGAAGGCTTGGGAAGACGGGGGTATTTTGGTCCAAAAAAATAGTCAAACCCTTTGACCGTCAGTTACTGACGGAAACCGTCAAAAGTGGGGGGTGCCTTGCATTATGGTAAAGCAAGTGGGAGGTGCCTTGCATTATGGTAAAGCAAGTGGGAGGTGCCTTGCATTATGGTAAAGCAGTGGAGTGCACCTTGAATTTTGGTAAGTTAAGTGGGGTACGACTCAAATTTTTTTTTTTTTTTTTTTGAAAAAGTGATCCGGAACTCCCACCTTTCTCCCGCTGGAAAAATGATCCATTAATAATAATAATAATAATAATAATATAATAGTAATCTATTCTACTATATAATAGAAAATTTTGGTGGAGAAACTTTTTAATTTCTAAAATACCCTTAAGTATTTATAAACATGATGCTATTATGTTAAATTGCATGTCATTTATGTTTAAGAGTCAAAACAATAAACCTTGCATGTTATGAAGTTTCATTTTTTCGTACAACTCTTCATGTTGGTAATAAATTTTTCTGTCATTACCATTTTTCAAATGTTAATAGAAAATTAAAAAACAAAAAAAAACAAAATTCGTACTTCAAATCTCTTGACATTGTAAAAGGAAAGCACACATCCATGAATAGTCATCCGAAAAAAAACGAAAAGACGACAACTGACTTTATGATATTTTAATTTAAATACGTGCAAAACACGTACATGTAGACTAATAATAATAATAATAATAATAATAATAATAATAATAATAATAATAATAATAACAACAACAATATTATTATTATTATTATTATTATTATTTATAATAAACTTATTAAAAATTTGTGGCTTAAAAACAAATGAAAACAAATAATAATAATAATAATAATAATAATAATAATAATATTATTATTATTTAATCCATAAAAAAATAATGAATATTTTTCGTTGGGGGTAACATTACCATATTCAAAAATGAAAAATCACATCACTTCTCAATTACCGCGTCAACAACCATCCAACGAAGGAACTACAAAAAAATTATATTTTCTAACTCACTTCTAATAACTATTCAGACAAAGGAACTCATGAAATATAAGTACACATATACGCAAACTCTTAACTTCCAATTTTTTTTTTTTTTTTCTCTACTTCCGTGAACCAAACAGCCCCTATTATGTAAGTCGGATTGTGAAATTTCTTGTCCTAATGTACTTTACAGGCACACGGTGTTCGCTTCAAGTTCCACAAGGGTGCGGTGGACCATACATTCATGAGACTCGACGGAGAACCGTGGAAGCAGCCCCTGCCGGTCGACGACGACAAAGTCGTAGTCGAGATTTCCCATCTCGGCCAGGTCAACATGCTCGCGACCCAGAACTGCATATCCAAAAGCATCCACGACCCATCCTCGCCCTCAGCTTTCAGCCACCACGACGAAGACTCGAGCAGCAGCGAAGAGTCGGTAGACGACGGGGAATCGAAGAGGAAGTTTGGTGCAGCAGACACTTTCAAGCTTCCAGAGGGCTTCGATAATCTCCATTTCAGTTAATAATAGTCTGATCACGTTCCATGCCTCCCATCTTCATCCTCACCAGCACCAGAAGACCAGCAGGTATCATCCCACTCCACTGTCATGTACATGTGCAAAGAACAACAGGCTATCCCACTGTCATTTGTTTGTGTTCATACATACGTATGTTATAGAATCATTTGTTTGTCTATTATCAACGTCAGTTTCTAGTGGTATACTAGTTGTTGAAGCAGACATATATATATATAGACTTTTTCTAAGGGCACTACCACTTTTACTGGGGCTAGCCCAAAAAATGTAATTAAAAAAAAAAAAGTTTGTCATCCATTTTTTACTTGGGGTTAGTTCAATTTTTTTCAGCAAGTGGGACTGCCAGGCAAATTGGTAGTCCTAACATTATGTCATGACTGCCAACTTAGTGACAGTCCTAGGACTGTCAGCAAGTTGGCAGTTCTTGGAGAGGTTCTCGAGGAGGCGGAGGGAGACGGAGGAAGGAGGCGGAGGAGGAAGGTGGTGGAGGTGGCGGTAGCGATGGCGGCAGAGGTCGGCGGTGAGGGCGTGGACGGAGGAGGAGAGGCGGGAGCGGAGCTCGGAGGAAGGAGACGGAAGGAGGAGATCTCTTCTGATGCTGGTAGGAGTAGGAAGGAGGCGGAGGAGGAGGTCTCTTCTGGTGGTGTTGCTGCTGCTGGTAGGAGGCGGAGGAAGGAGGAAGGAGGCGGCGACTGGTAGTGGTGGTGGCGCCGTCACTGGAGGAAGGAGGAGGAGGAGGAAAGAGGAGAGGAAAAAAAAATCTTAATTTTGGACTAGTCCCAAGCAACTTATGGGCAGTCTCCAGCAAAAGTTCCACCTTCTTGGGCTGCCCCCAAGTAAGGGCTAGTCCCAAGTAAAAGTGAATGTGCCCTTAAAATTAGCCTATATATATTAGTTGTTGGAGGCCAAAAAAAACACAAGCGCCAAGGTCCTTAGAGCAAAAAATACATATATATATATATATATAAACTATTTTTTTTAAAATCAGTCCGTAGACTAAGCCACCCAGTCAGCTTTGGCCCGGGGACCGTGGACAAACGTCACCCACTACCCCCGTTGGGGTTCGATCTTGATACCTTCCCTCAACATGCCAACGGTCTTACCGCTAGACCGCGTGCCATTGGCTTTAAAAAAAAAAAATCAAAGTCCATGACAAAGCTATCCATCCGACTTTGGCCTGGAACCGTAGACAAACACCACCCAGCCGTCCCGTTGCGACTCGATTCTAAGATCTCCCTCCAACATGCCAACGGTCTTACTGCTAGACCGTGTACCATTGACGTTATATATATATATATATATATATATATAATATATATTATAAAAAAAAAAAAAAAAATATATATATATCTATATATATATATATAATTTGGGAGCGGATCGGGAGCCCCGCCCGCGGAGCCCCGCCGCGCGAAGCCCCCGCGTCCTAGCCGTTTATCGCGCGGTGGGGGCGGGCCCCACGCGGACCCCGCGCGATCCGATGGTGCAGGGGGGGCGGAGCTTCGGCTGGGCTCCGCGGGCGGTATCCCGATCCGTTCCTA
>JANAVB010018797.1:4694451-4744451 GCA_029216955.1 Iris pallida
CTCGCCCTCCTCCCCGCCGCGGCCGCCTCCATTGGCGCAGGCCGCGTCCTCTCCTCCGCAGGCGGATCGTCGGAGACTGACCGGGACGATTCGGTGAGGAAAGCCTTGTTCATCAGCTGCTGGGCCGCCTGCTGAAATGGATCCTCCCGTCGCCGATTTATAATCGGAGGGACTCTCGCCGCGTTATCGGGTTTGGATCTGGACCCGATTTGCTCTCTTTTGCGCTTGCTTTGGTTGGCTTTATTTGGAAAAGAGGAGCAGTAATTGTATATATATAGAGAGAGAGAGAGAAGAGATCGGGGGAAGTTGTAAATAGTTTCATTTGTAGATCTACAAACAAACGAGTAATTTGTAAAAAAAATGCAAATTGTAATGGAGACGAGAAATAAAGCATACTATTATCTGTTATTGTCGGGGCGTAATTTTAAGATGAAAATAAGATTTTGGCAAAATTTCGAGGAAGATGCACAACTGAGATCTTGGATTCAGAGAGAGAACATCAAATGTAACACTTCGAAGAAGGCACAAATGAATTTCGTAACAGTAGCGACGAAAGCCCACAGAAAGATTTCTGATTAGATCAGAGAAGATTTCGTTCAGAAAGAGTTACAAGTGAAAAGAGATGAACGGGAGGAGAAGAGGCATGCTGGGGTGACGAATCACCGGAGGTCAAAGCTAGATTCTCCCCCACACGACGACCAGCTCCCAAGAATCAGCAAGTTCGAAGACGAACTACGGAACTCTCTGTCGAAATGCTCTTCTGACTCCTCGGATCGAACATAACTCTCTATGAATTTCTCTCTTCTCTGCTCTCTGAAATTCGTAAGAAACTTGTACAAATGAGAGAGAAAAGAGGAACTTATATAGGCGCGCGTAGTAATCGCTCAGTATACGAAACGTTCGGGACGTGTTGCGTAAAAGGAGGAACCGTTTTCGAACGTTTCATAACTGTTCAGATCGTGGTCAGACACGACAGCGCGCTACAACAATTAGTGCCAACTGCGCCCGCGCACAGCGCCAACTGCACGCACTGCGCACCAACTGCGCTTGCCAATTGCCGCGCTATCTGACCACACGAACGGTCCGCGCAACTAAAGCGCACTATGCGCCAAGCAACGATGCTGACGTGCTAAGTGCACCAACAAAACGCCAACAAAATATCACATTACGCATCATGAGCCCGAGTCCGAGTTGCTAATCCCCTACGGACTTAGCTCCTAAGGAATAAATTCCAAGAGCATGACAAAAAGCATTAATGCTTTAAAATGGAGCCTTATCCTTACCTCATACTAAAATCACCCACATGGTTTCCTCCTTAGGGTCACTACCCCATGTGCATACCTCAACACCACACCATGTATACATTGAGATACACACTTTATGGTGCATTTTCGATGTGGGACTAAAAACTAGGCATGCAATGAGAGCAAGCTCTCTCTACATGTCAAGAAAAAGCTCCAACAGTCTCCCACATATCTCAATATATGGGTTTGAGTGTTCCCCACAGTGACTGTCCATCATGCATTAGGATAGATATAGCTGACGACTTGAATCTTCCCGCATGGGTCAAACAACAGTATGATACAAGAATGGACTAAGCCTTAAATTTTGCACCATAGCTATAATTCTTTCCACTCACACAATGTAGTCACATATACTTCTGGCTGCACATTAAAGGTCCTGTGCCAGCCTGGTTTCGATGTATATATTTTGTGCGCCTACAGGTTTACCTTCAAGAGACGGCCTGCTATCTCTGTTCATACACTCTAGGTGAGTTCTTTATTAAAGAGACATAGCATGAAGCCTTGTGCTTCCTTGCGATGCTACGCTGCTATGACATGGCTTAAAGCCGAGGCATTATCCCTACCTAGGTACCTTATCGTAGTGTCAAATTACTGTAGCATAAGGTCACAAGCCTCTTTGCCAAACTACCCAGCATGAAGCCTTGTGCTTCCTTGCGGTATTAAGCCGTGTCACGACCCGATCCCAAATTATTGGGTCGAACCGGATCATGTCCAGCCTGCACCGTTGTGAGACGGCGGCAGTAAGCTGTTCTATATATATTTTTATATAAGAATTTAATAATCAGAATTTAAAAGGAAAATAAGGGCGGGTTCGGAATCGAAAAATCGGGGTCTGGTGTCCGGACTCGGGGTCGGACCCCGGACACGAAATTGGCGACAGGACCACAATCAAAAACCCAATGATAATTTTAAAAATAATATTTTTTCTAATTCCGACTAATAATAATAATAATAATAATAATAATAATAATAATAATACTACGACTAAGATTACGCTACAAATCTAACAATTAAAGATTCTTAGAAAATTTCGGATTTTACAACCTTCCCTCCTTAGAAAATTTCGTCCTCAAAATTAAAGACAGGGTTAGGGGTTACCTCAAGTTTCAAACATGTATGGGTACTGCTCCCGCATCTTGTCTTCTCGCTCCCAGGTAGAATCGCCTGGGGAGTTGTGCCGCCACATAACTCTGACTATCGGCGTCACAGAGTTTCTGGTTCTCTTCTCTCCTCTGCCTAATATCGCCACTGGCTTCTCTGGCACTGTGAGGCTGGGTCCAATTTTCAGCTCTGAATGGTCCAAGATGTGGCTCGGGTCCGGGATATAGCGTTTCAGCTGCGAAACGTGGAAGAGTTGTGGACGCCTTCGAGACTTGGGGTAGAGCCACCCGATAAGCCACTTCTCCAATCCTGTTAAGTACTTCAAAAGGACTAATATACCTGGGGCTTAGTTTTCCTGCTCTGCCGAAACGGATGGTTCCTCTGGTAGGGGAGATCTTCACGAACACACTGTCACCTTCTTCAAACTCCAACGGCCGTCGGCTGCTATCGGCCCAATGCTTCTGTCTGTCCTGGGCAATCCTGAGCTTATCTCTGATCATCTTTACCTTCTCTGCTGCATCGGTCACCATCTCAGGTCCAAGCAATACCCATTCTCCTACGTCATCCCAAGCAAGTGGAGTGCGGCAACGACGTCCATAAAGTGCCTCGAACGGAGTCATACCAATGCTAGCTTGGTAGCTGTTGTTGTAGGAGAACCCTACCAAGTGCAAATGGTCTTCCCAAGACCCTCCAAATTCTAAGACGCAAGATCTCAGCATGTCTTCTAGCGTCTGGATTGTTCTCTCTGATTGTCCGTCAGTCTGGGGATGGTAGGCGGTGCTGAACTTTAATTGCGTTTCCAAACTGTCGTGCAAGCTCTTCCAGAAGTGAGAAGTGAACCTGGTATCCCTGTCAGATAAGATACTTACCGGAACTCCATGAATCCGGTAGATATGACGCATGTACAGTGCCGCCAACTTCTCGGCGGATAGACCCACCTTGAAGGGAATAAAGTGGGCTGACTTCGTCAGTCGGTCCACGATAACCCAAATGGCATCCTTCCCTCCTTGGGATCGAGGCATTCCCGACACAAAGTCTATCGTCAAGTGTTCCCATTTCCACTCCGGAATGTCTAGCGGCTGCAACAGTCCTGCTGGTCTCTGTCTGCTAGCTTTCACTTGTTGACAAATTAAGCATCTAGCAACATACCTGGATACGTCCTTCTTCATTCCGTACCACCACACTATAGTACGCATATCCCGATACATTTTGTTGGCTCCTGGATGTATGAAATACTGCAACTGGTGCGCTTCTTGCATCAGTTTGTTCCTCAGTTCGCCAGTTGGTACGCAAAGCCTCGTACCATGCCTCAGTGTTCCGTCGCTGGCTATTGAGAATCCTTCAAGTGTTCCTGCCAACACTTGATCTCTGAGTTTGCAAAGCGTCTCGTCTTGGAATTGCGCCTCCTTGACTCTGTCCAATAGACTTGAACGCACTTGCAACTGCATCATTGATGAATCAGCTCCTGGTACAATGGCTTCTCTTTCCAGTTTTTTCATTTCTTCTTCGGGCAGTACAATCTCCAGTCCAAGCTTTTCCATGTCCTCCAGCAAATGACGCTCCTTGGTCAAAAACATTGCCATCGGGTATCGACTAAGTACATCTGCAACAACATTAGCCTTACCCGGATGATACTGCAGGTTGATATCAAAATCCTTTATCAGCTTCAGCTATCGTCTCTGTCGCATGTTCAGCTCCTTCTGAGTGAAAACATATTTAAGACTTTTGTGGTCTGTAAATATTTCCACTCTCTCCATAAAGGTAGTGCTTCCACAACTTTAATGCAAATATAACCGCTGCAAGCTCCAAATTATGTGTGGGATAGTTCTTCTCATGCGTCCGTAATTGCCTAGATGCGTAAGCAATTACTTTCCCGTGTTGTTGAAGAACACAGCCCAATCCCTTGCCGGAAGCATCACTGTAAATTGAGAAACCGCCGGTACCTGAGGGTAGCGCAAGTATCGGCGCCGTTGTAAGCCTCTTCTTCAGTTCCTCAAATGCTGACTGGCAAGCTTCCGACCAAACAAATTCTTCGTTCTTCCTAGTCAGCTTCGTCATTGGTTCAGCAATCCTGGAGAAATCCTTTACAAACTTCCGGTAGTAGCCAGCTAAACCTAAGAAACTTCTGATTTCTGCAACTGAACTTGGTGCAGTCCACTTCTCAATAGCAGCTATCTTCATTGGATCCACCGAAATTCCTTCTCCTGTGACAACATGGCCAAGAAAATCCACTTTGTCTAAGAAGAATTCACATTTAGATAGCTTACCATAGAGCTTCTCCTTCCTTAAAGTGCCCAGAACTTTCATCAGGTGCTCTTCATGCTCTTCTTCAGTCTTCGAGTAGATCAGTATGTCATCGATGAAGACAACAACAAACTGATCCAGGTATTCGTGGAAGACCTTGTTCATAAGGTTCATGAATACTGCAGGGGCATTCGTCAGTCCAAATGGCATGACCAAAAATTCATACAGTCCATATTTGGTGTTGAACGTCGTCTTTGGAATATCCTCCTTCCTGACCTTGATTTGATGATAGCCATACCTGAGATCTATCTTTGAAAATACCTTAGCTCCACTCAGTTGATCAAACAGGTCGTCGATCCGGGGCAGAGGGTACTTGTTCTTAATGGTGATGTTGTTCAACGCCCGGTAATCAATGCACATCCGCACGGTTCCATCCTTCTTAGGCACGAACAAAACTGGTGCTCCCCAGGGTGAAGCCCCGTCTCTGATAAATTCCTGGGCCTTCAGTTTGTCAATCTGGTCCTTCATCTCCTTTGCCTCCTTGGGGTTGACTCTGTAGCATCCCCGAGAAATAGGAGAAGAGCCGGGTACTAGGTCGATGGTGAATTCTACACCTCGATCTGGCGGCAATCCTGGAAGACTATCTGGAAAGACTGTTGACACAAAGTCACAGTCAACCAAATATCGATAACATTGACTAAATAATACTTGTAATAATTCAATACGACGCACGACGACTACATCCAGCTCAAGTCAGACGACAGCTCAGTTCATGCAATGCAAGTTATTTTTGAGTATGTATTTTATAAATTTATTAAGTCTAGACTGATATAAGCTGAGTTGTGCTGGGCTCTTGAGACTTAACCCATAACCTACCCAAAATCCATAAGCTCCATACATCCAAATAAGCCCATTGGACCCTAAGACCCATTCTGTGCTCTGGAGACAGAGTTAGGGCCGAACTCTGTCCCTTAAAAATTAGCACCCTAATTTTTAGGATTGGCTGGTTGCTAGTTGTCCAACGGCCAAATTTTTGAAAATTCCTACCAGAATTCTGGCAGAATTTTGCCTACTAGTATCCTATAAATAGGCCATGAATTCTCTCATTTTCATTCATCCAATCTTCTCTTCTCTTCTCTCTAAAGCTCAATATAAGCCATACCCTTCTTCATCTACTAGCCACAATCCTCCTAAGCCTCAAGTGCTCAGCATCTCTCAGCTAGGAGTTTTTGTGCAAGAGTTCAAGAAGTCGCTTGGAAAATTCCAAGCATCGCCACTGCGATCCTTTGTAAGAAGTTGACGTGCTCTTCTGAAGAAAAGGCACGGGGTGTAACTACTATTTCACAAATAGTGAATTTAATCCTGAGCTAGAGTTCTCATGCCTGGACTAGTCCTCCACAAGGGAAACCAGGTTAAAATCGGCTGTGTTTGCGTATGCTTTCTTGCTTCTCATTTAATTCCGCATTTACTCTGATTATTTTTAGCTTGTGAAAGAGTTTCATTTTTTAATTGGTTATTATCGCTATAAACTCTATTCACCCCCCTCTAGAGTTGCCATCTGTTCTTCAATTGGTATCAGAGCTCTGTTCTCTCAACAAGGACTTACATCCTAGAGCTGATCCATGGCAACCACACAATCCTTGATTTCCAATCACGGTGAAGGACAGTCCACTCATAGGCCTCCCCTATTTGATGGAACTAACTACACGTATTGGAAAACAAGGATGAGTTTTTATTTCAAGTCGCTAGACTTCGACCCGTGGACTATCGTCACTGATGGTTACAAAAAGCCCGCCATGATAGTTGTCAATGGTAATCTCGTTGAGAAAACCCATGACAAATATTCTGACGAGGAGAAGAAACAAGCAAGTCTAGACGCGAGAGCTATTAATGCTTTATTCTGTGCTATGGACAGGAATGAGTTCAATATGGTCTCAACATGTACCACCGCTCATGAAGTATGGAGACTTCTAGAAGTGACGCATGAAGGAACCACCCAAGTCAAGGAATTGAAGATAAGTCGTCTCACTCAAGAATACGAGGCTTTCAAGATGAAGCTAAATGAGACGATTACACAAATGATTACAAGATTCCTCGACATCATCAACCCCCTGTCTTCTCTCGGCAAACAATACTCAAATCACGAGAAGATCCGCAAGATACTTAGGGGCTACCAAAGATTTGGAACCCCAAGGTGACGGCCATCATAGAAGGAAATGATCTCACAACTATGTCCATGGAGACTTTGATGGAAAAGCTGATGACTCATGAGATTGACCTCAAAGACTTCGAAGAGCCTGCTCCTAAGGCTAAGGAGATCGCCCTCAAAGCTCACCGACGAAGGGCTGACCCCGAAGAGACGGATGACGATAACTCAGAAGATGATGATCAAGCTCTCATGGTCCGCAACTTCAAGAAATTCCTTCGCTTCAATCGAAGAAAGAAGGAACCACAAGAAGATGGCGAAGAAGAGCCAACCTGCTACAGTTGCAAGAAGACTGGATACGTCCGAAAAGACTGTCCATTCTTGAAGAAGAGCAACCGTTATGAGAAACCATACAAGAAGCCTCCTCAAAGAAATATGCCAACACAAGCATTTGGCATGAAAGCGAAGCCAGTGACTCCGAGGAAGAAAATGACTCTCCTCAAGATACTGCAAATGTGTGCCTAATGGCAACGTCCGATAAGGTATCAAACGAAACTCTTGATGACTTCTCTTTTGATGAACTTGGCGATGCTTTCACCGATTTACTCGATGATCACAAAAAGGTCATTGGTAAATACAAACATGCCAAGAAAAAGATCAAAAGTCATGAAGTCGAAATTCAAAGACTTTCCTTATTGCTTGATAACATTAGAGACACGTCACCCACGAAAGTCACAAATGAGGTATCTAAGCTTAAACTAAGCCTTCATGATGCCGAAGCACGTATTGAACAACAAACACAAGAAATCACAACACTCAACACGATGTTTGCTGAAGAAAAGAGTAGACACAAGATTTCTATGACTAAGATATATGGTTTGAATGCTAAGGTTGCTGAACTGCAACTTCCAGGGGCGGTCGCGTGGGAACGGGATCGCAGCGCTGGGCGCGCGCGGGCTGGGCGGTCAGCCTGGGGGCTGACCGGAGCGGGATCGGGGCACGGGGGAGCTGGAGGCCGAGGGGTCTCCGGCGGGGCGCTGGCAGGGCACGGGGAGGCCGGCGGGAACTGCGTGCACGACTAGGGCACGGGAGGCAGGGCGCGGCCTGGTCGGAGGCGGGGCGCGGCCTGGTCGGAGGCGCTGGGGATCGGCTGGAGTTGGGCGCGGCCAGGTCGGGGGCGCTGGGGGTTGGCCGGGGGCGAGCGGTGGCGCCGGGTTGCTGGGAGGCTTGGGTGCTGGTGAGCTCTGGGGAGGAAGTTTGAGAGAGAGAGAAATGAGAATGGAAAGTGAGTGAGAAAGAGAGTTGGGAAAGAGAGTTGGTGGTGGTAAGATTACTTAAGGAGTGGGAGAGTGCTGGTTCGTGAGTGGTGGTGGTGGAGTGTTTTAATAAGGAATGAGGAGAAAAATGTGTGGAGGAGAGTGTTCTGATGTGGGACTTTTTAAGTAAAAGGAGGAGTAGTAGAGAAAGGGAAGGAAACTAAGTGGAGGAAAGAAAGTTGTGGAGGGGAATGAGGGGTACGGCCTGGTCGTGGGAACCAGGTCGTGGGAAGAAATAGTTATATATATATATATATATATATATATATATATATATATATATATATATATATATATATATATACATAGGAATATAATAATCAAAATTTAAAAGGAAAATAAGGGCGGGTTCGGAATCGAAAAATCGTGGTCTGGTGTCCGGACCCGGGGTCGGACCCCGGACACGGAATTGGGGACATGGCCACAATAAAAAACCCAATGATAATTTTAAAATTAATATTTTTCCTAATTCCGACTAATAAATAATAATAATATATATATAATAATAATAATAAATAATAATACTATAATTAAGATTACGCTACAAATCTAACAATTAAAGATTCTTAGAAAATTCCGGGTTTCACAAGCCGCGACGACATGGCTTGTGTAGCCTAGACTTTATCCCTACCTGGGTATCTCTTCGTGGTGTCGTGCCACTGTAACATGAGGACATCGTCCCTTTGTAGTGCTGTCTACAAATCTTTAATTTTATCATACAGTATCAGGCTACCTGCCTATATGCGGTGCTACGCTGCTGTGACTTGGCTCGCAAAGCCGAGGCATTACCCCTATCTGGGAACCTCATGGTGGAGTCACCCCACTGTAGCATAGAGTTGTAACACTCCTTGTAGTGCTGTGATGCCGTGCTTCATGTAGAAGCACAACAGACATTCACTCTGCCTGAGAACTCATTAAGGCGTTTAAGCCATCCTCTCCACAGGATCTGTTCTCCGCTGAAAATATATAGTAGACAACAGTGGTTGTGGGTCCGTATCCCTTCAATGTCACAGAGGACACGTACCCGCTGTTTCTGATATTTTTCCAGTAAGTGGTTCTTCCTTGAACCAAAAGCTAGATGCCTAGTAGATTTCTCTTTGAACTAATAACATAAAACTTTATGGTATGACTACAATAACACAATATCAGAATGCCTTCAAGCCCATTTTACTTTTGCTATGTCTTCGACCAGCTGGCGCTTGAGGTCCTTTGTGAACGGATCCACCAGGTTCTCCTGACTCCGAACATCAATCACTGCAATGACACATCTTTTGATGAGATCGTGCACTGCTCTGTGCTTTAGCCGCACAGTTTTTTCTTCCTGTTGAAGAGGTCATTCGATGTCACCGCTGCAGTCGCCTGGTTGTCGCAGTATATCGATATCGTCGATATCTGCGCCCCAATCAATGAAAGATCATACATGAACTTTCGAAGCCATTCTACTTCTCCTGCTGCGGAATCAAGTGCAAAGAACTCAGATTCCATGGAGGAACGAGAGAGCATAGTTTGTTTCTTCGACTTCTACGATATAGCAGATCCACCCATGGAGAAAAAGGATCCACATGTGGATCTCTCGCTCTCTACCTCTGAGCACCAGCTCGCATCATTGAAGCCTTCTACTACTGGCAGATCTCCGATATAGTGCAGTGTATATGTTTGAATCTTCTTGGGATATCTCATTATCCGTTTTACCGCTTTCCAGTGCTCAACGCCTGGGTTACTCATGAATCGACTCAGCATTCCTACAACGAAAGCTATGTCAGGCCTAGTGGCAGTAGTAGCGTACATCAAACTCTTTCATACTCCAGCTGCCTGACGCTTTTTCTCGAATTCGGCTTCAGCTTCATGTCACACCTATAAGGCGTATCGATCACTAGAAGATCCTGATACCCAAAGCGTGTGATCATCTTCTCAAAATAATGAGACTGTGACAATGCCAGTCCAGTGTCCGTCCGGATGATCTTGATGCCCAAGATCACATCAGCTTCCCCCAAGTCCTTCATACTGAATTTGGTCGAGAAGAACTTATTTGTCTCCATGACACAGCCTATATCCGTACGTAGGATCAGCAAGTCGTCTACGTATCCATCAGCGAACTTTGTGTAAACACACTTATCCGTTTTGCTGACCCTGTAGCCATTTGACCTTATGACCTTGTTAAACTTCTCATGCCACATTTTGGGAGCCTGCTTCAGACCGTACAAGGATTTTACTAACTTGCAGACTGTCTTCAAGGCCCATGACGACAAATCCTTCTGGCTGTTGCATGTAAATCTCTTCGGCTAGCTCACCATTCAGGAATGTTGTCTTTATATCAATATAATGTATCACCAACTTATGTATTACTGCGAGAGCAGTTAACATTTTGATGGTGGTCATTCGGGCTACTGGAGCATACGTGTCGAAGTAGTCGATCCCCTGCTTATGAGAGAACCCCTTGGCTACTAGTCTAGTCTTGAACTTGTCAATATTTCCATCTGCTTTCATCTTCTTCTTGAAGATCCATTTGCATTCGATGGATTTCGCTCCTTCAGGAATATCAACCAACACTTGAGTGTTATTGGAAGTAATTGAATCAACTTCATTGTCGATCGCCTCCTTTCAGAAAATAGTCTCTGGTTTTCATCGCATCATCATAGGTAAGCGGATCTGCTTCCACATGATAGGTGACAAAGTCATCTCCGAAGTTTTTTGGTCTCCTCATTCGCTTAGTTAACGGTTTAGCGAGTTCTGGTTGAACAGTTGTTTCGTCAACAACAACTTCTTCTTGGACTACTTTTTCATTGGAAACTTTAATTTCCTGCACACCCTCGTTATTTTTCGGAATGTTCGCAAGAATAATGTTCTTGTGCCTTGCAAATTTATCTACAAAGTATTCTGTATCGCGAGATTCAGTGATATAATTTGATTCAATATCAAGAAATCTCCGAGCATCACTCTTCTCGGCATATCCCAAGAAGATCGTCTTCGTAGTCCTTGTCCCGAGCTTCTGAATCTTCATATATGGGAGCTTTACATATGCCAGATATTCAAGTTAGGTCTGACTTTGAACCAGAGTTCATGATGAGTGATGTCAGAAGTTGCATACGACATTCTATTCAAAATAAAAGTGGCCGTCAATGCAGCTTCCTTCCAATAGCATTTTGGAAGACCCGCAGTTAACATCATCGAGTTTATCATTTTTGTTTACATTTTGTTCTTCCTTTCTGCTACTCCGTTAGATTGAGGAGAATACGGAGCAGTAGTCTCTTTGATGATTTCATGTTCTTTGCAGAACGATACGAATTCATGAGACAGATACTCTCCGTCTCGATCACTTCTTAATCTCTTGAGTTGTTGTCCAGCTTGCCGTTTAGCTTTGGCCCTAAACTATTTGAACTTCTCGAACGCTTCGTCTTTAGTCTTCAGCAAGTAGACTAACGCATATTTTGAGAAGTCAACGATGAAAGTTATGAAATACTTTATCTCGACTTTTGTAGAGAATTGTTTGAAGTCACAGATATCGGAGTGTACCAACTCCAGAAAATCTGTGCTTCGATTAACCCGATGAAAGGGTTTCTTTGTGATCTTCGTCTGAGCACAAACTTCACATTTATCTACCTTACTCCCACATTTAGAGATAACTCCTAGACTAGACATTGTATTTATTCTTTTACAATAAACATGTCATAGTCTATTATGCCACAACTCGAGAGTATAATCAGAATGAGCGATTGCATTAATTTCCTTAGACTGATTTATAAGCTGAAGTTTAAACATTCTTTCGGTATAAAAGCTTCAACACCACCGTCCCGATCCCTTGTACTTCAGCTTGTCCCTGGTTCGCCACCATAACATTTTCAGAGATTAGTTTGTACGTGGTAAACCATTCCTTGCTAGAGCAGACATGGCAGGTGGCACCAGTGTCTACCTACCAGTTAGAGTCAGCCCCCACCGCGGTGACCTGAGCAATCATAGCAATTACGTCAGTAACCATGGAAACCTTACTAGGCTCACATTGTTCTGACTGCTTGGGTTTGGATCTGCATTCACTCTTGTAATGACCCTTCTTCTCACAGTTAAAGCAAATCAAATTGGACTTTGGCTTCTGGTGCTTGAAAGAAGACCCCTTCACTTTCAGATTAATGAGGTCCTTCTTCTTGTGGTGGGAAGCCACCTGCTTTCCCTTAAATTTTTTCGACTGGACCAAGTTGGCCTTAGCCACCTGCTTGGACAGAGTGTCCACCTTCAATTGAGCCCTCATCTAGTCCTCAACATAAATTTCTTGAAGGAGATCTTCTAGACCGATCTCCAGTTTCTTCCTATGCATATTTGCATAGAATTTGCTCCATCCAGCGGGAAGCTTGGAGATGATCCCTCTAACAAAGAATTTACCATTGAGGGGCATCTCCTCATCTTCCAATTTATGACGCAACTTCAGGAATTCCTTCACCTATCGTCTTCTCGTCTTCAAAGAGTCATTCGTGATATTTGTCAACGTTAAATATCTTGCTCATGTTCTTGTCATCTTCATAGAGTTTCTCCAAAGACTCTCATATTTCTCTAGTATTGGTCTTCTTAGAATAAGATTCTGCCAGAGAGTCCTCCATGGCATTGAGGATCAAAAGCCTACAAAGGCTATTTTCCCTCTTCCATTTGTACAACTTGGCATTAGCAGCAGCAACCGCGGTTGCAGTCCAATTTTCTGGAACCTTCAGTTCTTCCTCAGTTAATACATGGTCAACGTCTACGAGTTGAAGATTGAGGCTAACCTTTCTCTTCCAAATTTGGTAGTGCTCTACATCGAATTTCTCTAACTTATTAAAGTTGGAATCGATGAGTGCAGCACGAGAGTTTTCCATCTTATAAATCTAGCTTTGATATTGTTATTGTCGGAGCGTGATTTTAAGAGGAAGGTGCACAACTGAGATCCCAGAGGATTCAGAGAGACAAAATTAAATGTAACACTTCGAAGAAGGCAAAAATAACTTTCGTAACAGCAACGACGAAAGCCCACAGAAAGATTTCTGATTATATCAGAGAAGATCACGTTCAGAACGAGTTACAAGTGAAAAAAGATGAACGAAAGAAGAGAAAATGCCTGCTGGGGTGACGAATCACCGGAGCACAAAGATAGATTCGCCCCACACGATGATCAGCTCCCAGGAACCAGCAAGTTCAAAGACGAACTGCGGAACACTCTGTCAAAATTCTCTTCTGACTCCTCGGATCGGACAGAACTCTCTCTGAATTTCTCTCTTCTCTGCTCTCTGAATTCGTAAGAAACTTGTACAAATGAGAGAGAAGAGAGAAACTTATATAGGCACGCACAGTAACCGCCCAGTATACGAAACGTTCGGGACCTGTTGCGTGAAAGGAGGAACCTTTTTCGATCGTTTTATAACTGTTCAGATCGTGGTCAGACACGATAGCACGCGTGCCCTACAACAATTAGCGCCAATTGGGCCAACAACACCAACTGCGCCCGCACGCACTCGCGCACCCGCGCACAATGCGCATAGTATGCACTGCACGCACTGTGCGCCAACTGTGCCTGTAAACTGTCGTGTCAACCGCTGCGCCATCTGGCCGCATCATCTGCCCGCGCTAACTGCCCTAAAGCGCACTATGCGTCTAGCGACGATGCTGACGTGCTAAGTGCAAAATGCGCCAACAAAACGTCACATTATGCCTCATGAGCCCATGAGCCCGAGTCCGATTCCGAGTCCGAGTTCGAGTCGCTAAGCCCTACGGGGCTTAGCTCCTAAGGAATAAATTCCAAGAGTATGACAAAAAGCATTAATGCTTTAATATGAAACCTTATCCTTACCTCCTAGTAAAATCACCCACATGGTTCCCTCCTTAGGATCACCACCCTATGTGCATACCTCAACACTACACCATGTATATATTGAGATACACTTCATGGTGCATTTTCGACGTGGGACTAAAAATTAGGCATGCAATGAGAACAAGCTCTCTCTACATGTCAAGGAAAAGCTCCAACATTATCTTTTATTTTGGTAATAATTATGTTTATTATCTTTCAGCCATTCAACCAATCAATAATGTCTCAAAGAGTTGGTTTTGCTAAAAATCTATTAGTTTTTTTTAGGTGTCCTATTCTCTGGCTTGGCAAATGTCAAGGGGGATTCGACGTTGCGCCTTCCATGCTGGGCCCTCCATTGCTACCACTAGTTCACAATCCACGGATAAAATGAAAAAAAATTACAACCAATGATTGAACTTAGGACCTTTAGTAGTTTCTTGAAAACTTGTTTCAGATATAAAACTTTGCTTAGGAGCAAAAATTTGCTTAGGAGCAAAATAATAAACTTATTTCGGATATAAAACTTTGCTTAGAAGCGAAGATGACTCAACTTTCTCTTATCCAAGGTGTTTTGTATGTTTTGGTTGTACAGTGGGGATGTAATGTATGGAACGACTCTCTCATCATTGTTCACTTTCGAAGTCAAGTTGTAAGCTTGCGCGACACCTTTCCTAATCGAGTCTGTAATATAATGTTCATTATCAATAAAGCAAAAGTTATTTCTATATAAATGTTCAATATTCTTTGCGTTACTATTTCGTTGTTGTGTTTCAGATAACTTTATAATTTTGTCTTGTGCGAGCTCAATTTAAGATCGTATGGCATCACGTCCGGAGGACGACTATCGATTCTACGAAATCGGGACGTGACAACAGAGCTGAATGGGATGACGGATGGCCTCGAGGTTGTGACTATGAGATTCCAATGACATGGTTGTGGTGATTAGTAGTAGAGACGTGGACTCGAGGTAGCTTTGTATTAGTGAGGGCGATGGAGGTATATGAATAGAGGATGATCAACTAGAAGGAAGGAGGGATAGGGTTGTCGGAGTTGTCGATGGAAAGCGAATAACTGAAGTTGGAGTGGTCAGTCACCGCATGGTCAGTCACCGCCTACACTAGCAGGGCCGTTGTCCTATAACTATAATGTGGGCCTCTCATATGCCACGAGAAGATCTTTACGGCACGTACTTCATGCTGTACTTTTCTAATCGTTCTGTTCTCCAGCTCCTGACTCAAACACTGTAGTAGGGATAATAACAACACCATCCAATCCACTCTGGACGAAAATCGTTCTACTTTCCTGCTCCTCGCTATCATGCATCAGATCTGGTTTCAATTCCCTCACTGCCCGCTTCTCCTCCCATCTTCCGCTCGCTAGGATAAAAGGGATTTCGCTCGCTCGCTTTAATTACATTACCTCACTTCGCTCGCCTCCGGGCGCTTCTTCTGCTAGCCCTTCCCTCCGTTCCACTGCATTTGTTTGCTGCTCCCCCAACCATCCAGGCTTTCGAGAAAGGGAATTCGGGGTGGTCGACATTGATATGCTAAACAGCCATCCGGGTAGCGCTAAACACGGCCAAGCTAAGCTGGATCAATGCTAAGGGATGCTGGCACTAGTCTCACTGCTGGTGATTGGTCTTTAACGGATGCAACTATTGGTGGTTGTTTCGCCTCAACCGAATCAACAGGATCTACTGTTGAGGGTGGCTTTGTGGGAATAAAGGCTGGTGCTAGTCTAAAAGACGAATCAGAACAGAATCCCCTTAGTCAGAGGATTAGGACAGCTTGAAAAGGCTAGAGATGGACAAATGCCAAATGTCTTAGAGAAGGAGCTGCATCGAATGCCATGGTTGTTGTTCAAGAAGAAATGTCGAAATAACCGCAGTAAGGAAAGGAAGTGACGGCACTCATCTCATATTCATGCCCACAAGCAAGAGGTATAATAGTAGACGAGGATGGCATCGAATTCTGTTGGAGGAAGGGAAAATGCCCTGTTAGCAGGAGGAGAAAGAAAGACTGTTTGCGAGGTTTTCGCACCTTAATCAATAGATACCCTCGGCAAAAGAAAGCCCTCCGAGATGCAAGAAGGAGAAGGGAGTCAAAGACGGATTGCCCTAAGATTTGAAGAGTTTCCAACCCGTGATTGAAAAGCCATTGCTTCAGGTTCGGGGCTTTGCTAGGGATTTCAAGCTCGGCACCTTGACTTCAAAATGTAAGTTCAGAAATGCAACACCAATATATCGTAACGCAAATCTCTTTCTAACGACGAATCCATGCTCAATAGGGGCTTCTTTAACGGATAGGCTTGACAGGTGCAGGGTTTCATCCCCGAATCATCCATGAGATTTTTTCAATAGAAAGAGCACATCCGAGTTCTTCCCCGGTGGGAGTCACGAGGCTACCTTTCTCAGTTGTTGACTGCTCCCACCTCGAATCAACTAACTAGAAAGTGAAATGGAGCAGACGAAGTCTTGTCAAGAAGAAGGAGTCGATCGGCGTTCTCCTCCTTTTACATGTCGAATCTCTCTCGTAGTCAAGTCAGGCAGCTAGCAAAGTGAAAGAAGAGAAGGCCCGGAATTCAAGGTGAAGTGTGATTCCTGGCGGGTCACGAACTCATTCCTACGCGTAAGAACAGTTTCAAGTGTGATTCTACTTTCAAGTGTGAAAAGAAGAAAGTAGTGTCATTCATTCTCGTACTTGATCTCTTGCCTCGAAGAAATCCTATGAAAGAGCAGGATTTCTTCGAGCCTTCAGATCAACTCGTTGGGGAACGAAAGTTCTGGTTCTATTCGAGCTATATCTCCCTCTACCGCTGGCTTTGCCTCGAAGCCGGTGGAAGGTTCAAAGCAAGAAACTCAGCTTTCTTAACCTTCTCCATCTGCTGGTCTAAAGCACCCCGAGAGGCCACTAAGGACCTGTAATCAAGTCTTTCTGTTGCCACCAATCTATCTATCTATTCCATTTAGCTAACCGGCTCATAAGCAGAAAACCTAAAAAAAGAAGAACCAATTCTTTCACATCCAAGCCAAATAGCAGCTCGCCGGACCCTTCTTATGCTTCTCTTCTTTCGTTTCGCTGCTATGCTAAGCAACCTCTAAATGAATTTCTTCTTTCTTTTATCCGGTTGGAGGAACTGCGACTCATCCATGGCTCGAGTTCCAGTTGGTTGTGCACTAATCGACTAACTAGACCTTGACAGGCTAAGTGGACACTCTCGGGCTATCCACTTTTTGATCTAGGTAGTCATCCACTTCACCATCAAGAATCCCCTGTGAAAAGGAAGCGGTGAAGCTCACCGGAGTCAGGGTGTCCTCGAGATGCTTATCCCCTTTTGCTTATCAGGCTCTCCTATCTATCTCGAAACGAGTTATTTACAGACCGTTGCTACTGATAGCCCTGTGACGAGTGGTGCAGACACCGAAGGCTCTGGAAGAGTTTCGTGACGAGAGATCATGGACTAGTTTGAGGCGGGCAGGTGTCGGACTTGATTGGTCTGGTGATTCACTGATTGAAGTGACTCTTGAGGGTTCCGATTCAACATCTTCCTCTTCCGAATGCCCTTCTTATGCTTGGTTGACTATTTTCTTTAAGGCTTGACCTTTCCCGCGGGTATAGTGACTAATACAATAACCTACTATATGCTTAATACATCGTTCTCGGTCATCCCTCTCGCACACTGGGAGCAGCCCCTCCTAAATGCAAGCTGCTCCTCTTCTTCCTTTACCGACTGCCTCAGTGGCAGGTAAGCTGCAAACCTTCATCCGGTCATTGCTAAGTCCTATGGGAGCCTCGCCAGGGCGTAAGATTACGCGTGCTTGTCTAGTTGCGAGCTTTGCGGGTTCCTTCTCGCTGAGGTCACCATCGGATTCAAAGATTTCACCATCCCTATCGCAAGTACCTTTCGATGGATGTACTATTCTGCCCATTCCGTAGTTCTTTATACAGCTGGACGTAGGAGAGAACGAAGTCCTGGCCTTCCGATAGTGAAGTTAATACCATCTTCTGGATGTCTTCCGTGACAAACCGAAAGGAGTTCGCGCCAAGCGGAAGGGGGTTAGGGTGCAGTGCCAATTCTTAAGAGTGGTGTTTGGCGACCGACCCGGTAGGGAGGTTGGTTTTCGAGGGCTTCGTCACCTTCCCTTGTTTCAAGCGCAGTTGTGCATGCATCAAGCCAAGCTTCTCGGTAAGCATTCCTTTAGCAAGTGCTAGGTAAGGTAGGGAGTGCAGAATCAACTAGGGCTAACCTCTCTTTAGCCTATCTGTCCTCATGCTAGCCAATCTCTGGCAATTGGTCTATGAAAAAGGGTCATATTCAAGATGTGAACAAATCAGATGTTTTAGAATCGGATGTGCACATTCATGCAAGATCCGGTGCTCTCTTTGAAATATCCGCTCTTAGGATAGAAGAATAAGTTCTTTCGGAAGAGAAGAAGTAGCAGAATCCGTCAGCTTGCCACAGAACTCATCCAGAAGGAGTATGCAGCCAGACTGACTACGGAGATAGAAAGAAGAGGATGGGAAGATGAATCAATATTAAAGAAAGAATAGGTTGCTAGAGAATCGGATCTTAGATAGTGCACGAATGAATGCATAGTGAAAGTCAGTCTTGGTCTTGGGGTAATATCATCTTTCCTGCCCCTAGGTCCTAGGTTGCAAGTCAGCTGCTCACTCTCTCTTTCTTCGAATTCGATGTCTTAAGCAGCATGTAGCAAAGATCGATTTGAGATTCAATGTGGGACCTGAAAACAGAAGCTAGAGTTGAACGATCTACTTTTCTATCCTGTGGTCCTATCCTATATAAGGAAATAAGGTCTCTTCCTTATAGAAAGTAGCCTGGTCTGTCTCTCAATCAGTCTGTCCAGTCAAGTCCTTGCTCCTTGCTCTTCTCATATCTGCTCTTATCTTTGAAAGAATAGGCTGTCTGTGAAGGCGGTCTTGTCTCTTTGACACGAATCTTTGACTCTGTTTACAAATCGGCTGTTATCGAATAGGTTCTTCTCTTTGTAAGTTCATCTTACTGTCTAGCTGCTTCAATCAAGGAATAATTCCTTTTCCTGAGAGAGAATCCAGTAGCTGTCCAACGGTTGCAAGCAAGCAAGCCAGTCGGAAGCAAAGGAGCCAAGCAAGGCAAACCGGTCTTCTTTCTCTTCCTCCTCACTGTCGTTCGCCTCACTTCGCTGTATTCGCCTTTGTCAAACATGAAACTTCCGATCTACTTCTGTCGGGTTGGTTGCTCGCTTCCAAAGCCCTAAGCAAGAGGTCCCATACTGTCCTGAACTAGAACAGCTAACTCGGACTTAGGGGACACTTCCTTGAGGAAAGCCGTACTCCCATCAGCTTTCAAGTAGATAAAGAAGTTCAGGCTAGTGACATCAGCTATCGGCTATTGGCCTTTGTGAAAGCTTATCCTCAATATGGGAAATCCCTTTCCAAGCCTTCCTCTTCGTCAATGATTATGGGTCGCTCCTATCCTGTAGTTCGATACACTACTCTAAGGCCAGTTGCCTATACAGCATCTTGAGTTTATAGTACAGTCAGCTTTGGTTATCGCTACACCCTTTCTAGACAAACGATTTGATTCAAGCCACTCCACTACTGGTACAGTAGCGCCCTGCCTTATTAATAATCGCATAGGCACCCGGGAACCCTACTCAGTAAAGAAGGGGACTCCCTAAACGAGACTGCTAGTTGGTATGGATTGCTAGCTTCGCTGATCCACTGAATCGCTTCTTTGATCACCCTGAAACTGGTCATTACGAAAGCTGGACTGACTGCAAAATGACCCCCAGCTCAGAAGCTTTCTCTTAGACTGGATCCAAATACCAATTGGGAACTACGGAGAATGAGGAAAAAGATCTGGCCGAACCAAGTAAAGAAAAAGGACGCTTTCATAGTCTCGCACCATGGTTTCCGAGCATCTCTTAATTCACATTGCTCAACCTTCCGGGCTTTGAAAGACTATGTTTCGCTTCCTGGGACGAAGTCAAGCTCCCTCCCTACGGTTTTGGGTTCGATCCCGCAAGTAATCCATAAGCACCAGTAGAAGCAGAAGCATATCCAGAAGCCGATACCAACAGCAGTAGAGAAAGACCCCCCGCTAATAGAAAAAGAGGCATATCCGCCGATGATAACGAGAGCAGTACCGATAGCACCAATAGCATCCCTTCCAGTTCCCTTGACTAGTCAGGGGAGCCATCACCATGGTCGATGATCCAACCCCCATACCGAGATGTCCTTATGATGATGGGTGTTATACATAGCCGATGTTGGCTAGAAGCAGTCTCAGTTGAAGCTATGGAGCACCCATTCAAGCATTCTCATTCAACGGTCTATCAATGCTGCCTTATTTTGTTCCATTTCCTGTTAAAGATACTCAAGATGTAGAGACAGATCAAGAGCCATCGAGATCGAGTAGCTATAGCAGCTTAGAGATCGGAACCCCGTTCCGGGTACACCCATTTAAGTAGCAACTGCCCCTAAGCCGGTGGGTCTCGTTCAAAAGCCACTTTAGTGGATGTGTCCCAATCCATGTGCTCGGTGATGATGTTGTCATCGCTTGTGAAGGAAAAGTCACTCGCCCGCTCGACGGGAAGGGAAAGCGCAATAGCAACCCATAAGCTTTACTAAACTAATAAGGGCATTCTATTGATATTGATAACGATAGAAAGAGCGATCCACGAAAGCCATTAAAACCAACAAGCTTGATAGGATAAGAGCACTCTAAGACGAACAGGACCTGGTCAGACATCGACCTACTAGATAAAAAAGGTTGAGGAGGGGGATGTCCGTAATGAACTACAACTACTTATTCCCTAATCACTTACTTAAAGAAGTAAGGCGCCAGCAAGGAAAATAATTGACCAAAAAGAACTCATTCTAGAAGACAATAAAAAGAAAAATGGGTACTTGTACGTCCCAGCAGCATGGCAATGCGGAGGTGCCCTAGAAACTAAGACACCCGGGGAAAGAAAATAGTCGATTTCCCACGTTCCTTTTTTCTCGGGCATATCGAGAGGTTGGTGTAGTACAAGAATGAGAAAGCCACAACAGCAGGGAACAGTCAGACACTGCGCGTAAGAAATTGTTTTCTTTTGACTCAAATATAGTCTTAGAATCTTGTTCTGGTTGAGGCGAGCGAAGTGAGCTAATACTGAATAATCGAAGTGAGGCTAACGCAGTGAGAAGGGAGCTAGTGAGGACCCAAAACCGTAGGGAGGAAGCCTTCGAAGCAATCTCTGGAGTTTGCCCTTATCCGAACGGGTCTTGCAAGAAAGACGAATTTCATATTGAGCTCCAAATATACGCTATTGGGATGGAATGGCTCAACCGACGTCCTCCCCCCCTAAGAACCGCACGTGCGAGTTCCCCCGCATACGGCTCAAGTGGCGAAGGCCCTTTCCTTCGCGCTTGGTAAGCGCTTCACTGTAGCCAAGCTTACTGCTAGCCTATCGGCTAGAGCCAAGCTTCGACCGCGACTGCTCGTCGCTTCTGGCCGCCTTATTCCGTCACCCGAGATCCAAGTCAGCACCGGCTCCATTACCTCCCTATCGGTCACCGCCCCGTGGGTTTGTTCGCCTCCGGGCGCCTCGCGGCCGGGCCGGCTTTCCAGCAACTGTCGCCTATCTCACCCGGTACTTTGAAGGGTGAGCCTTCGCTTTTTGGATCGTCTTCTGCCCAATGCGGTAGCCTCCCGTTTTTTTGTTCCCATCCCATTGGGTTTACCTTGTTCACAGGTTGACCCCATGGCAGTAAGAAAAGGCGATCTTGTGCTATACTCCGGTGATCTCTTGCCTACCGAGGCACGCCAACTCCCATCGTGTCCCAGATCACATTCCGTGAATCGAAAGGGGAAGCCCACTCATCCATCCTCTCGTAGATGCGGTGCGGTTTTACGAAGCGTCTAAGCGCAGTTCACTCGCGTTGATCAATTAATGTTGAGTTTTGCCGCCACTCCTTAAGTTTACATGTTGTATCATACACTTCTTGCATAGTTTCCCACGCTTCATACCTCCCCTCCTCTTCTTAAGGTAAAGGGCTAGGCATGGTGGGGTAGGAGCATCCAGTCGGCAAGATTTTTGGCCTGACCATTCTTATGTCCTCCGAGTCGCACGGCGTTTTAACCGAAAGAACTTTTTGCGCAATTCGTGCGTTTCCGTTTTTATGACCAGAAATTGTTTCTTGATTTCCATTTCAAATTGTTCTCTGGACTTTTTATCAATATGAGGTGATCGTAACATAGTATATAAGACTCGTGATTCAGGCAATCCAATCTTCCGTGTGTCACGCGTAAGCCCCCCCAAATGGTAGTTTTCCAAAAAAGGGTTATCAAAAGATCGAATCACTATGTGTATCTTGCAGGTCGTGACCTTTGGTGGTATTTCTTTTCTCCTCTTCCTGTTCTATTGATCAGAAGGCAGTGCCACGCCGGTTTAGAATTCCTCCCGGCACGGTCGCCTCCCTTTTTCGTAACAAAAAAGAAGAAGAAGTAGGCGAGCGGAGTGAGGTCGAAGAAGAAGCCTGAGCACTGGACGAAGTGTTTTCCGTTGTATGACGAAGAAGAAGAAGAAAGGATGGGCTGGATCGACAACGGTACCGCAAGCAAATGCAATGCTCCTCTGCTGACCTGATGAAAGAGCCATCGGTGACAACAACTCTGAGAGAAGACCCCCAAGAATGCACATTTTCTCTTATTAAATGAAGCCGAAGATCAACTGGGCGGATCTCTATGTTATGTTCCAAGACCGCCGGAGCCGCCGTTGGACCAATCATTCACCAGGGCCGCATCCCTGCGGATGCCAGGTTCTTTTTAGCGAGGAGATGGAAATCGATCTGGAGGACAAGTGGTGGTTACAGCTTGAAGAGGACCACTCACTCAGTCCTTCCGAAAAAAGAGAAGAAGCCACCCGGGAAGAGTTGCACGAAGAGGCGCTGGAATCCCTCTGCCATTAAGGAAGGCGAGCGGAGTGAGCTGAATAATCGAAGTGAGGCGAGGTATATCGAAGGGAGGTGGTAGAAGTGAGATGAACGCCATTAAAGAAGACCGTCCCAAGGTGCTTGCGTCTCTGTTCATCTTCGTTCAGGGCAGGACGCATTTGACCCCAATGTGACAGTGGCTCTAGCTAAGGCTGCCAGCGCATTGTATCTAACCACAGTGTGGCAAATCGATACAAGTAGCTAAAGATCTCGCATCGACATCTCTGGCCGAACGGTTAGGCAACAAACACTACGGCGCCTGGGTCAAAATCCCGTTTACCAAACAAGACGTCGAGAGGTTCCATTCCCCTCCAGCAGCCAAAGTGATAGGGGCTGTTGCATCCGTGTGGAAGAGGGTATCGGCAACACCTTTTTCATCTTTGAAAGGATGAATACTTGTGTTGGGTCCTGCAGACCAGGATGGCCTCTCAGATCAAAACCTAAATGTGCCAGGGGTTGATCATAGAAGCCAAGGCAATAGCGATGAAGGAATGATCGCGCTTATGTAGCTAATAACTCTGCCACCTTCATAGTTGATTCATTAGGGCTTAACAGCGCCTTATACCCGGAAGTCTCTATCGTTTTCTTTGTCTATTAAGTCGTTGGGACTTCCTAAATCAAACTGCAATCGCAGTTTATCAACAACTCACGACGACAACCGAGATCTTCGACTTTGCTCCCTCAGGTAATCCACCCGGGGTAACGAAAGGGAGACAAAGTCCTAACTAAATCAATACACAATAACCTCAACCGTCTACCCATTCCATCCAACATATCAGTCGAGTCGATCCGATTCGTTCTTATCTATAGATAACGCAAGAGAGAACTTATGACCTCGCGGATGGAGAGGGATTCGAACCCCCGGTATTCCTATCAATACTTCGGTTTTCAAGACCGACTCTTTCAACCGCTCAGACATCCATCCCTTCGCGCTTCGCCCGCCTTATCCATCTGCGCGCTGGCAGGTAGGGGCAACTCTATGTGATTCGCTACGCTTGCTCTTCCCCACCCCGTAAGCTGACTCTATTGCCTGCCGGTTAGCGACACTTTTCCGGTAGTACGAATCGCTATGCTTCGCTTGTTTCTATATGATAATATGCACCGTCGGTTGCTGCGCTCCCTGCGGGTAATAGCAAGAGAGTGAAGAACGAAAGATCCTCCAGAGTGATTGAGTTCGACTCAAGCGAGTGAGTGAAAGGCGTGGCAAGAGAGCGAGTTCGACTCGCGAACGATCGATCCGCAAGTGAAGGACCGACCCTATCCTCATGTGTGGAGGAAGGATCGGTCCTGTGGACACTGACGCATACCACTCAACATAGTCCTCGCGGTCGGTCAAATGCATCTCGATTCTCCTCCAGCATTGAAGTGCCTAATCTGATCTCTGAAAGTGTAAAGTAAGCTATATCTAGCAGCTCCACCTGTCCGCGATGCATGGAAGGATTGGGGTGGCGGATCAGGAACCGGCTGATCAAACCTAAACTGCCGTAACACTCTCTCACCCAGGTACCACTCGATGTGGTCCAGTATATCAGCTCCACTCGGGCAAGGAGAACAAAGTGAGGCGACCGTTTAGGGAGCTAATAGAAGGAATGAGTCGGGTAGAGCGGGGAAGAAAGGACGTCAAGTCAATTGAATAGTGGATTCCATCAACAGGGTGGCCGGGACAAAGAAGTCCGAAAACATGGTATTTGGCCGATCAGCCAAGCCAGCCCTACTCGTCTTTGTCTACCCTGGAAAAAGGTTAGCTCATACCCTTTCGTAAGCCGAATAGTAGTTCTTGGACCGGAAGCCATAGTAGAAGTGCAGCCCCCGTTGAGACAATAAGTTAGACATTGGTTCATAGGTGGTACCCCTCACTCAAAGTGAGTGGAAGGGTTCTTCGACCTCGAGCCATCACGCTCTTTTGGACCTGAAGAAGGGAATTCAACCGACGAGTAGGGCTTGTGCCCATTAGTCTATGTCCTGCCCTGGTTAGAAAAGAACTATATCTCGGATAAAGGCGAGCGTTAGTGAGGGCTTACAGCGCCTTGATTAAGGTTCCTCTCCCAAGACTTTTGTGGAGGCGATAGAATCCCAGGGCATAGGCTCGCTACCCAAGCACCAATAAAAGTCGTCTGGTGGGCAGGACGGAAGAGGTCCACTCAACAAACCAAAAAGGATCCAATCCTATCCCGTCGAGAAAGGCCAATCTCTCATCTTTTCTTTGCTTGCGGATGATCAGCTGTGAATCCCCGTAGACGATTAGAGGGTCGATGCGCATATCGAACGCAAGCTCTAGGCCGATGATAAGGGACTCGTATTCTGCTGTGTTGTTCGATGTCACCGATGTGAGGGAAAATGAATAGGGCAGGAGGATCTGGGGTGACAAACACGATTCCTGCTCCAGCACCGGATCCTCGGGAAGTACCATCGAAATTTATCAAGGCTTTAGAATTTCGACTGCCATGACCTCCTCATCTGGGAAGTAGTGTGAGAGAGGAGAGTTATCGGGGACGGGGGGTGTGCCTTGAGATAATGCCTGAGCTTCTGAACGGCAAAGATCAGGGGTTTGTTTTCTCGATCGGAGTGTTATTCTGCCCCTGTACGACTTAAGAAAATAGTAGAGAGCATTTTCCTTTCCCTCTTCTTTTGGGCCAAGAGAGCTCCCAAGGATCCCTCCAATGCGGCGATATAGAGGATAGCCTTTGATTTAGTTGAAATAAAAACAGGCGGGTTGAGGAGATAGGCCTTTAGGCTGTCGAAGGCATTCTAACAAGCCTGGTCCCATTCGAAGGGGACGCCAGTTTCCATAGATAGTAAGACCAAGGTAGCGTACTGGTCCCTTAGCTTCTTTCATACTCAATGACCTGGAAATGAATCCATTGGATGAACCTGACTCCCGAAAATGGTATGGATGAATTGATCATTATGTAGTCACTGGTGCTCGTTCAGCTGGGTTCTTATGCTTGTCATCTATCTAATGAGGACTCATCTTTGACTTAAATAGGAAGAATTGGCTTTCATCGGGGTGCCTTTTACGGGTAAGACCCCCTTCTTTTGCTCAGCAGCAGCCGTGCGTGTGTGGACTGCCCCAATCTCACGGGTCATTGTCTTTCTTTCCATCCGTCTTGTCTTGCCCATCTCTGTCTTCAAACATAGGTTTGGTTACCAAATATCTTGGTCCGAAGGGCTTCACCAAAAGCTTACAACGTATGATCATTATAGGATTCCCCTGGATCGACAACTAGAAACGGTTCACGCCCATCTACTGCTGAAGTAGTCCATAAAAGATTGCTCAATGCTGTCACGACTGGTACCCCCTTGGCCTTCTTTATAATAGATATCATCTTCTTTGATCTCCTAATTATAGTGGTACAGTAGAAGAATCTTGTATTGGCATCTCCAGCCTGAAACCATGTAATGCGAGATTGATCTTTCCAGATCAGTTCTTGGAAGTGCAATCACAAAGAGTATGTATAAGTGTAACACATAGAATGGGAAGCTTGCTCACAAATACTAAATATATGCCAATCGCGGTTCCATCGTCCCTTCGATCGGAAGAAGGACTCATCCCGATTGACACACGCCGGATGATACACCTTCGGCCATCCCCTACGATCGCAGACGACGAGATTCCCCCCATCGAAGCCCTCACTACAACATCGGTAGCGTCGCTTTTCAATCCGAGGAAGAAAGACCTAGGGGTCATCAATAAAAAGAGGGAAGAAGAATGTTATACAGTCACGACTATACTACTACTATATCCAACTAAAGCCTAGCCAGCCTCTCCGTTTCGCTCTCTCGCTTTGGTTCCATCTCAAAGAAAGTCTGTACGGACCTATGTTTGATTGCCAGACAGATAAATCTAGTTCGCGGATAGGGATAATAATATGGTTCATGCGTCCTATGCTATGTATGGTCCACCCGATTGTCTGCCTCAAAAAAAGAAATAGAATAGATTGATCCCATCACCTTTTTTGCATACAAATCGACCCCCTCATCTTTTTATCCCGATTCAAGCTCCTTCTCCACCGCTGGGGACCGAGCCACAAGGAGTACAGTGCCATAGCCGACCGAGGATATTCGGGGACCGCTTGCTACTATTGATTCCGAGGTGGATTCGGGGATAGACCCAGCAATATTGCATAGCCAGTGGGAGGGAGACCCACATAGATATCTAGATGGGATAGCCTATTTAGTTGGGTTTGGAATAGGCCGCCCTCCTTGCTCCAGCAACTAGGTTGGCCCCGTTATTAGCGGGGCGGGCGGTTCAAGGCGTTGCATTGGAACTGCTATGTAGGCTTTTGTTTACCGAGGCGCTGCCCTAAATTCCAGACATAAGGAAGGAATGGGGTCCGTTCCTTTCTTTGTTAACTAGTAGCTAGTCTGACTCTTGCAGCTAAGATCCTACCCTTGCGGCTAGACGGGAAAGCTAGAACAGGAAAGCACAAGAAAGAACAAGACGGGACAAGAGTCGGAGGAGGTTAGGACACCCGCGAATAACTCCAACAAGGGAGAGAAAGAAGGAAGTTCAAACTGGTGAGACCCCACGGGGCGGTATGAACTCGACTAAGCAGGGAGAGGAAGGCGATCAAAGTCTACTAAGAATGATAGGGAAGTAGTCAGATTGAAAGTTCGACGATTAGCCGCCATTCATTTGAATAGGATAGCCTGGCTTCCTTCCTCCAGCAGATCTGTGGACATTAAAAGAAGAAAGACTTTCAGGCATATTCCTTCATCGCCACATTCAAGCTTAGGAAAGAAAGGCTCCCGTTCGTGCCCTGTAAGAAGGCGACCGTGCCGGGAGGAAAAGACTAGCAGCTTCTCTGTGCATGGATATCTAAACTATTGGATTAGCGGCATTGGATTAGTGGCATTATAGTTCTAAAATACTTTAGCGAAGCGGGAAAGCAGGAAAACAATCAGGTAATCAGGAAAGGCTGAAAGTCAGAAAGGCTAAGAGCCGACAGAGCAGAGAGAGCTTCCAACAGCCTATGATTACAAAGGGAAAGCCCTTATTCAAGGCATCAATGCACTAAGCGACGATCCCATAGTGGTTCAGTAATCGGATGCTCTTTCCATGCTTCATTTTATACAGTAATAGTCATATGCCGCAAATCCTATGTTGAAAGCCAGGAGATGGGGCATTTTCACGTGAAGAAGAATAGGCTCAAGCTAAGGGCGAGAGAGAGATTGAATTAACAGATAAGTCAGGCAAGGAGAACAAAGTGAGGCGACCGTGCCGGGAGCTAATAGAAGGAAGGTCACCTTTTAGGTTGTCGATGTTCGAAAGTTCACTGTCCGGGTTGTAGACTAATACGTTCTTTGCGACGAAGGGTCTGATCTCTAGCCTTCAGCGGACGATCCTATCAGTTAGATAATCGAAGTCCATACCGGACGATTTAGAGCATAAAGAGAGATCTTTTCACATGGCGAGGAAGACTCTCATTAACAGTCCTTAGGCCGAGAAATGGTAATAGTATCTGTCTTGAAAGATAGGCATTCGATTGATTAAAGAAGAAGTAGATGGACCAGAATCGGATGTGTGAGGAGAGAGTGACGATAATAATGAATTAGATCTATGTCTACCCTAGCGGCGGGAGAGTGAAGATGGAATGATTTGACTCCCACTCCTAGCGTGCTAAGCCATAGTCTGCTTTTTAAGAAGATCCTTCCCTTCAAGCCAGTTCTCCCCCTCCCAACGGTCTCAGGCCAAGGCGACCGAAGGGAGGCAAACCAAGCCAGTTCGAGAGCAAGAGTCAGGCTAGCTGAACCCGGGTCGAGATGCAGGGGCGCATAATCGTCGAGCTAATTATAGTTGAATCATCATCAGTGGCAGAGGTATGGGGGAGGCAGGAGTTTACCCAGCGTGGGACTGGAACTGACTGTGCCTTGCTTGCCACAGTCCTACGAGAAAACTCACTGCTTCCGGAACTAGAACTGGGACTGATGTGACTCATTTTGTTTACAACCTGATCTACCTTCAAAGACTGCATCTGATGTATCACCCGGTATACAGTCAGTTCTGACACAGGGGTCTTAAGGGAGGGAAAGAGACTCTGCCATATCAGAAATGCCTGCCGACTCCTAGCTTTCTTTCGCCTAGCTACGCGCCTTGCTTTCCTGAGGGAGTCACGACTTCCAGCTTCCTCCTTTTCCTATGCCCTTGAACAGCCTTGGCAGCAAAGATAGGATCAATATACTTCACAAAGCCGTAGCCTTTGCTCAAACCAGTGCTCTTGTCCTTGTCCCTTTGGTCGCCTCACATATACTTCCGAAAGGTTAGAATCTCTCTCGTAACCTATCATCGTTTAGGGAAGAAAACCCACAGTTTAGCTTCATCAATCTCTTTCACGGGCTTGCCATTGCACGATGGTAAAGCACTCAATGCCGGATTACCCATCCAAGGTAGAGCAAAACTAGGAGCCGGTGGACCACCAGGACAGTCCTCCATTAGTGCCTGTCTCTGGGGTCGAGGTCCCTAAAGCATCTGACATATAAGAACTAGCCTACCTAGAATTAGATGATCGGAACGAGGGAAGCCGTTGTCCTGGCCTGTCAACCCAAAAATCCGGACTCATCTAACAGATCCAAATAGTACTTCTGCTGAGAGAGAAGGAGACAACCATCCTTGCGGGCAACCTCGATGCCCAGAAAGTACCGTAAGGGACCAAGGTCCTTCGTGTGGAAGTGGCTGGAAAGGTGGGCCTTGACCTTGGAGATACCAGCACAGTCATTGCCAGTAATGAGAATGTCATCGACATAGACCAGAAGGATAACGATGCCTTGAGTCCGACGATGAATGAAGAGAGAGGAGTCCGCAGCACTACGATGGAAGTCAATCTGCTGGACCACCTGGCTGAACTTGTCGAACCAGGCCCGAGGAGATGAGACCATAGATAGATTTTCGGAGATGGCATACCAAAGACTCCCCCGTACGCTCAAAATCGGGAGGTTGCTGCATATAGACGGTCTCGGAGAGGTCCCCGTTGAGGAAGGCATTCTTGATATCCAGCTGATGAAGAGCCCACTGACGATTGACTGCTAAGGAGAGGAGCACCCGTACTGTATTCAGTTTAGCCACCGGGGAGAAGGTTTCCTCATAATCAATCCCATACTGCTGTGTGAAGCCTTTGGCAACAAGGCGAGCCTTCAAGCGCTCGACAGAACCATCGGGATTATGTTTCACAGTGAACACCCAGCGACATCCAACTCGCTTGTGTCCGGGAGGCAGAGGAACAAGATCCCATGTGCCATTGCCCCGTAGAGCAAGCATTTCCTCATCCATCGCAGCACGCCAACCTGGGTGACGAAGAGCTTCCTGGACAGAAGAAGGAATAGAGATCGAGGACAGGGAGCTAATAAAATGGCACAAAGCAGGGGTGAGACGATAGTAAGAAACAAAGTGTGCAAGAGGATGCATAGTGCAAGAGCGCGGCTCCTTACGCACAGCAATAGGGCGATCATCAGACATATCGGGCAGAGAAGTAGCAGCCAAAGAAAGAGAAAATCACAAGACTATGTGAAGCTTATAGCTTTTCTTGTCCAATTGCAACAACTGAACTGATCGTTTCATTCGAGCCTAGCTTCCCTCTTTCCTGGGCTCTACTCGCTCGGGAGATAGTCAAACTTTCTTTCTCCATGAGCTTTTCTAAGTACTCATGGTCTGATATAAGCTTTTTAGATTTCGTTCTCCAATCTCCATTTGCCCTGCCCGCTCCTAAGGCTTATTACCAGAATCTCCAATTACTTGAAAACGCTTTCCTGATAGCTCTTTTGCTGCTCTCAGGCCAGCAATGCAAGCTTCGTATTAAGCGACATTGTTCGTACGTACATGGGAAACTCCACTTTCAGGCCAATGGGATCCTGGTCATCTCTGGCGATATAAGCACAACTCCTACACCGCTTCCGTCTTTATTCATAGTGCCATCAAAATGGATCGTCCAGTCATCAGACATAGGCACTTTTTCTTCTGTGACAAAGAATATCTCTTCATCGGGAAAATCCGTTCTGAGTGGCTCGTAATCTGGCAATGGGTGCGAAGCCAGGTGATCGGCCACTGCTTGCCCCTTTATTTACTTATGGGTAACATAGGTTATTATGTTATATCCTATCCTATTCATAAAAAAGGAATTGCCACAACGTAGTCCTTCCAGTCAATGCTGGTTTTTCAAATAGATACTTCAAGGGATCCATCCTGGCGAGTAGTTTGACTGGATTGGATAAGAAAGCATGTAATGTATAAACCTTTTGGTTGCCCAAACTCAGGCCAGACACGTCTTCTCAAGAGGGGAATATCTAGTTTCATAATCCGTGAATTTCTGACTCAGATAAGAAATTGCCCTTTCTATCCTTCCCGTATCATCATGTTGGCCTAAAACGCAACCCATTGATATGTCAGTGGTTGACAAATACAAGAGGAGTGGTCTACCCGGTACAGGTGGAACAGGCCAGATATTCTGTAATTCCTTCATATGCCTTTTGACATTCCTCATTCCACTGCCCATCTTCATTCTTTCTCAGCAGCAACACTTTTTTATTGGTTCACAGATTGGCGTAAGCTGCAAAATGAATCGGCTCAGAGTCCAAAACCCGTCTTTATTTCTCTGTTTTCGGCAGCGGCATCTCGATAATCGTTCTTTCTTTGGGTCAATTTCCCTCCTCCATCCCTCCCCCACCTTAGGCAACAATGAATCCGAGGAGCTTTTCCGGACATCGCTCCAAAGGCACATTTCCGTAGGTTCAATCTCCGTCTATACTGAGGTATGCGATGAAACTCAGTAAATTCAAGAGATGGTCTTCATGAGTGTCGCATCATTGTAATTCCGGCACGGAAGTCTGCTATTTTGGAAAACCGATCCACCACAACCTATAGACTCGTTATTAAGGGGTTGCAAGCCTTAGACCGACTTAACTCGTTGCTGTCATGACCCTTCTTCGTTTTGAGTAGACCTGCCACGAAATCCTATAACTATCCAACCCATGGCCGAAGTGGAACTGGTAACGGCTTGTACAAACCGGCTTCTTCCCGTTTGACAAGTTCTGCTGATGCCTGGCCAATGGGATCTCTCGGTCACCAATGCCAGAGCAGAGGATCTTCTCCACCCTCAACGCCTTTGGATTTTTTCGGTAGCCTCCCAAGTGCTCGTCTTTTCAAAAATGGATTTCCCCCTGGAACTGTTGATCCCTTCCGCTCCTCTCGTTCCCACGTGCCTTCTTCCTACTATAGTCAAGCATCTGTCACTTCACCATAGCAGGAACCTCGCCAACCTTATCGGCCAGCTATTCTAATCGCCGCCCCGGGCGAGCTTAACAGGACATGTTTAATGTCACCCTTTCACTAAAAATTCTCGTTTCGGCTGGCGCCTCCACTCGTCTCTTCCCCCAAAAAAGAGGGATCGTTTCAATCGGTCACCTTACCGCGGAGTGGGTGGCGTTCGCCTCACTATTCCTTAGTCATAGCTCTCTCCTCGAGTAGCGTAGCTTTGTGTGTAGAACATAGGCTCCTGCATCCCTATGTGTGTTCACGCTGACGTGACTGTTCCCAGTCTTATGTCGGATGGGTCACCACCATTGGTTGTGTTGAGGAAAGAAATTCTTTCTAACCTAGTAGGACAATTGTTTCTAACCCTTGTTTTTCAGAAGCTAAGGATACTACATGAAAATCACCTCCAACAAACCATGGTAAAGAGTTATGAGAGTTGAAAGCTAGGAGATTATCCCAAACTTCTTTCCTGCATGGTGCATTTAGCATAGATAAATGATGCTGCATAAGTATCAGAAGTGGCCTTGATGTGAACCTTAGTAGTGATAGACTGTGAGCTTGCACACAACTCCTCTACTGAGATAGTATCAGTCCACAAAATCCATATGTGCTTGTTAATTGGGTTGCTGTGTAGGTAAGCAGAGTAACCCATGAACTTTGCAAGATCAGGCTACTCAGTTCCCTTCAGTTTAGGTTCCAAAAGAACTAGTAATTCCACTCTATGTTTTCTGATTAGAGATTTTAAGTATCTCCTAGATTCCATATTGGCTACCCCTCTAATATTCCATATGAGGTAATCATCATGAACTTGGTCTGAGGTGGTTTCCCCATGGGATTTGTTTTTGTTTGATTTGATTTTTGTGCTTCTTAGCCTTTGACTTAGCTACCCTAGCAGTAGTGGTGCCATCATCTTGGCTAGGAGGTTCTTCTTGAGAGTGAGTTTGAGCCTACAGCTCTGCCTCTATGCATTCCATAACCTGAATAACCTCTGTAGGTATAGGATCTTGAGAGTTATCAGTGTCCACTGAGGGATATAGGGTGGGGTCTTTATGCTGTGGGGTGTTTGTGGTGGGGGTGGTGGTTTGTGTGTGGGGTGTTAGAGTCATGAGGGGGTAAGGTATTCTGGCTATTAAACCCAGCGGTCTAATCCCCCGATCCCGTGAATTGCCTTTCATTTACTTGACAGGGAATGCCAACGAGATCTCATGAGAGCTTTGACTCAGTAAGCTCATCAGCTACGGCTCAGTTAGCGTCAAATTAGGGTTAGAGGTGGAAGTTCGCTTCAAGGCGGTTTTTGTTTGCTCTGCCCCTTTTGACCTTCTTTGGACAAACTCTCTATCCTTTCGCGCTTGGGAACGCACTATAGCCTTGCTTGAAGCCGGCTCTCCTTATATTATTATATGAAATGAAACATTTTTTCCTCTCTCCAGAATCAATAGAAAAAAGAATTCCTTTGCGGCTTACCGCTTACCTATCTTTCTCCAAAACCCTCTCCTGGCTAAAGGCGCGGGCAATACAGCTTTTTGGCCTATTCTTTCTGGCTTCGTAATGACGAGTATACAAACTCATACCTTGGTCTAAAACCATAATTTCTATACTGTGTCGAATGCACCGGTCCTTCTAACGAATTTCCATCTGCATCGGCAGACGCCTAACCAAGAGATTCCGTTTATCCCCGAAGCCAATTGTTCCGAACGAAGCTACATTTCTATTATATCTAAAAGAACATAAACAGACGCAGGCACATTCGCAGAAAGAAGAGATCGGGATCCCAGTCGAATCTGGGGAATCCTCTTTCTCAAGGGCAGCAAGGGAGGAAAGAAGGTTTGGATCGGTTGCTAATTCATTCTCCCTCTCCGGCGAGGTCGCATCGGCAAAAGAAGGGTACTCATCGATCCAATTCCAGCTTCTGTCCCAGATGCAGTTGTTCTTGTTGTTATAATAGATGTGTTATAAGAACTGGGCAATGTCCCCAAATTAATTGATATCGAAGCATTAACATTCGTGGATGGAAAATGAAAGTTGTCGATTCTTTTCTAAAGAAAGATGGCTTAGATGGAATAGTTTTAAGCCTCTCGCTACCCCTGATGATGGGAAACTCCTGATTTTCCTGCTTAGACAGAGGCCTTGTCAACGGAATATTCAAATTAGCATGAAAGTCCTACTTTACTTTAGATGATACGCCTCGCAGAACTCTCTCTTGGGCTGTAAAAGCAGTGCGAAAGAAGTTGGGCTACCTTGCCTTGAGAGCTTCCCCGGTTACTGATTCTGTAATTGAATTGTAAGTATTTGCTTCCATCTCGAAATGCTCTTTCATGATTGTATGTACACAAGTTCTCGCGCATAAGCATAGCCATATGATGAGTTGAAAGCTTCAGAGGTGGGGAAAACCCTCTATAGTCTAGGAGCATATTCCCACTCTTTTCTGTGTTCATTCAATGCTTTGCTTGTGGATTGGAAATGCGGTAAGGTCCAGCCCCTGACTCTTAGATATATATCAGCATAGCTTCGTAATTCAATTTCTCGCACATCTGCTCTGAAAGAGAGAGCTTGAGATGCATTCGTTCTGAAAGTGATCTTTCCGAATCAAGATATAGAATATGGGCAACCTTCTTCCCTAGCAAGAAGGGAGACAAAAGATTTTATTCATGTCTCTGCAGCTGTATCTAGTGTATCACGCTAGGAATTAATAAACGACTTTCTATCTCCGTTGAAGTGAAAGCTTACTTGATCGATGTATGGGATATAACTGAAAGGGCAGTGCCACAAGGCTGCTACGCACCTGCTACGCTTGTCCTAATCAAGCCAAGAATGCTCCGCTCTGCGCTGCTATACTTTTGCTTTTTACCCGATCCCGGCATAGCGCTTTGCTTTCGGTTCTTCGGAGGAAACCTTACCAGACCAGACCACCACCCGACTTCGTTGCTTGTGTGCTTGGACATACATAGCCGAACAGGGCCTACAGAAGTAAACCTTTCTAAATGCACACGCTTTACTGTGCGGACGGAAAGCCCTCGATTAATGCCATGGCTAGAATAAGACAGCTTCGAAGACGAATAATGCTATGGCAAACCCTACTTATTTTTTATCTGTCTCCCACCCCATTCTTTCCCCTTTCTCTAAAAAGAACTCGTTGGATCCTCGGAACTAAGTTTGAACTCTCTTCGTCTTCTTCTTTGTCCCCATTTCCAGTACTTGTAAAGAACGATTCCAGGGAAGGTGAAGAGACGGACTACGAAGGGACCAAGCTCAAGCGGATCCCCATCGCCATCTTCTTTTGCATCTGTTGAATCCGCTTTCCCAGTTGGTAGTCGGCGGGAGGTGGAGATTAGTTCGTTGCTTCAGGAGAACAAATAGGTGAGGCACCTAGGTTCTTCGGATGGATAGGGACTAAAGTGCCTTGAGTCAGCGCAGGTGACGTCTAGCTTCCAAGCATGGGATATCCAGGAGGGGATGAAAGAGAATTTTATTTCAACATGGGTGGAGGCAGCCATATTCTAGAAAGATTTATGACCGATGGATCTGGTACTGGATAATTGATTCATTGTTTCGCCCCTCCCGGTCAGTGTCAAGCAGATGACACTTCGGAAGATGGATTCCAATAGCTTGGTCTCCTTCTCAAGCTTCCACCTACGCACGTTCTTCACTTCTTTCCATCGGCCCACAGGGAGAGGAATCGGGGGCGTAAAACTCGCACATTTTGACTGGGAGCGGAATGAAGAGATTTGGATTAGAAGTGGGATGGCAAAGGATTGTACCTAGAGTATGAAGATGCAAGGGGAGATGGCCACAGATCCTTACGTCGAGAAAAGCAAAAGCTTCAGTCAGCCCCTTTCTTCCTATTCTATGGGAACTTACTTTTCTTACCATTTGTTCGAAGAAGACCCTTTGGAGACCTCTGCCTACTTTGGTTAAATCCTTGGATAAGTAGATTGCTTGAGGCCAATCGATGAATAGAAATCCCGAGACGTTTTAGCATTCTCAAAAGTAGGAGATTAACAGCCGACCCCACATATATCATGAGTCTTGTTATCTCCAATCCATTAAGGTATCCTGAAATGAACAAAGGCCTGGTATGCTTAATGAGTCCTGGTTGCAAGTAATCGTCCGTAAACGTGATCAAAGCCAAACACTCGGCATAAGTTGTTCACTACTTTTCATTAGAAAACTCCTCTGGGTTCGTTAATGCGTATACTAGGGACACTTACACTGTGCCCCATTTTGGCAAGCCTCCAGTGTCTGGTTTAGGCGAGGCCTCGCGCGGTCCGAAAGAATCCCTTAAGGTGCACACCCTCTCGACTTCAGTCCATTGATGTCCACCCGGCTCTGCACCCGAACTTGATGAAGTGGTGACATCCGCCTTCCCCCTGTAAAAGCTGCTAAGGAACTTCAATCGTCAAGAGCTGCGAAGGAACTTCGATCGTTGAGATTCAAGATCGGTGAGATGAAAGAAGGTAGGTGCCCTCTGGGGGTTGATTCTAGCTAAAGCTAAATATCAAAAACGAATAGGTAAGGGAACTGCAGCTTTCACTAATGTACCAACTGTCGTGAGTTGGGCGGACAACTCGCAGACTAGCTTGGCGAAAGCATGGAATAGAGGCTCTCGACTTTGGTGGGATCCCTAGTTCGTATCGTCTATCGGCTCCCAATTATCATTGCCTATCCGCTCGAAGCCTTTAAGTAAAGGAATGGCTTTCTCTCTGGGGAATTCCATCAATACTGATCGTAGACAATTGACATTAAGTGGGAAGAGTAGACTTCAAGTATTGGACTTACGTGAGTTGGTCGGGTCAAGGACCTGGGGCAGTCGCTACAGAGTAGACTTGAAACCGAGCGGGAACATGGCTGGGAGTAGCCTTTAACAGTGCTGGTCTACCCCGATTTACCCATTGAGAGGGACTGGCACAGCAATAGAACAAGGCGTCTGTATCACGGCTAGATGCCGAGTAGGTGACGGACGCCGGGGTTGCTTGCAAGTTATTATACACGCACAACAAGCGAGGGTTGCTTGCTTGCAATACGGGAAGGCATTTACTGATTCGAGCTTTAGCTCCCGTTGAAAAAGCCAGGGAAGATAAGCAGAAATCACACTTGCTAGTAAGGATCATACTGCAAAGAACTGGTACGGTTAGTCAGGAAAGATGGTCCATTATTCGTTGCTTGATATCTAAAGCTATGTGCATCATATGATGTATGGACAGTCCCAGTATGAACCCGGACTACTACCCATCTCTCTGACGAGATCAGGTATACCTAGATCCCTTCTTCTTTATCATAGAGAACTGATGTCGATCAGAAGGCGAGATTCGAAAGTGGAGGCTTGGGAATACGAATTGATCCCATCTCCATAACTATAACTGGGAACTCGCCCGACTGAATTTACTTCCTTTCTGTATAGATAGGTTCCGTGAGTTTAGTTTACCTTTGCCGGATAGAGAGAAAGGAGCGTAGCGGCTATTCATGTAAAAGAGGCAGGAGAGACACAGCAGTGAAGATAAGGGGAAAGGGAAGCAATCAGTGAAGTCTCCACAGTCCACCCCTCAAGGAGGGAAGATATCGCCCCAAGAGAAGCATATTTCACCTCCGATGCCACTTTGTGCCGCTTGCCGAAGGGCAGTTTACCTGCGGCGAGTCAAGCATCCTATGGGGCAAGCCATAAATTACAATATGCAGATTAACATCGATCGTAGTGCTGGAATTCAGAAGCATGCATATCCATGTCGTCCAAGGATGATAAAGCCCCAAGTTCCTAGGGAGACTGAATAGAGGAAAGTTGTTCATCCAAAGGACCATACCACTCACTCGATCTCAGAAGAAAAGATTACATAGGAGAAGAAGCCAGGAGAGAGATTAGCGACAGAAAGCGGGATATGAGGAATTGATTGATCAAAAGCTCCAACGTTCGTCTACAGGGGGGCACATCTGGGATTTGGTTATCGAGGTACAAGAAAGATGATTGTGGGAACGGTTCGCTACTAGGATAAGCATGATTCAATCCAGCCCCAAGCGTACCTGGGGCCACCCTGTTTACCGGATCCTTAGAGGTCTGCCCGCCCTATTCTATGAAGGCGGCGGTACCTCATATTTTAGAATTAGGGCCGGTTGATGAGTGCTACCTTAATGGGAAATAACTGCGGGCGGTCTATCCGCTTTCCTTTCGGTCAGCCTAGCAAGCAACCTCAACCGCTTCAGGGGACTTCTTGTCAGTCCTATAAAAAATACTCAACTCAACTGTCTTTTCACCGCTCCGTGGGCTAGTCCGAAGGGCTGCTACTAAAGCCGATAGGGAGAGGAAGTGCTGCGACATCAAACCAGGGTCAGTAATCGAGTCCTGGGTTTGATTCCCCCCTTGTTGACTTCCTTACCGGTGTCTTCTTTTTGAAATGCGCTAGTAACCTAAGAGGCGAATAAGTTGATTCACCTTCAGTGGAAAAAAACCTCTAGCAGCATGCGAGCTTCTTTAAGGGAGTTTTTTCGTAATAACATAAATATAGAGATGCTTCTGTTGGTGTTAGTTAAGTAAGAAGCCTTTCTCTCTGGGTTATGACCTGTCCTCGATCACTCCTTTCTGACTCCTATCTATTTCTAATTCTAACAATTTCTACACCAAGCCCTTTGAAGTGCATACCTAGCTACGTCGGTCGATCGATGCTACTAGTGAAGACAGACAACGTGGCTGTGAGCTACTTTCTTACCCCAAATAAGTTGACCCCCAGCTCGTTGGCAAGAGTTCCTAACTGAGTTCGACCTGGCCTTGGAATACAAGCCTGGAAGAACCAACAAGGTCGCTGATGCCTTGAACCGCAAGGCCGAGCTAGCAGCCCTTACTGCCGACAAGCAACGAAGCGTCTCTCAACTCACTAGCACCTTGCACCAAAGAATTCGGAAGGGTTTGGAGAGTGACCCTCAAGCCTTGATCGATTTGGTAAAGAAAGGGAACACACAGCGCTTTTGGCTCGATGATGGACTCTTGTTACAAGGAGCCGCTTGTATGTACCGAAGACTGATGGGCTGAGAAGGGAACTCATAAGAGAGTGCCATGACACTCTATGGGCTGGCCATCCTGGCTGGCATCGCACGTTGGCCTACTCACGAGCAGGAGTCGAACCTGCGCTGTCGGATGAATCCCGCAGCTTTTAGACCAAAAATCGTGACGGTGACCCGGTTCCCTACCTGAGGTTAGTACGTCCGAGGGGAGGAGGCTTTCTTCTCCCAAAGTCCGTCGGGCCGACGACAACCCGCGGCAACCATACCAAGACCTAACGAGAGATTTCTCTCTCTCCCTCAGTTTTTGGCGCCAAAAACCAGTCAGCCCGGCCGGGGCGCACAGAGGTGTGGTCCCAGAGAATCTTAAATAGCATAGTCGGCCTACCCGCTGACCTTTCGGTCAGCTGCCCCTCAACCGCTTAAGAGGTCTTTCTCGATGTCAAAGAAACCTAATCTGAACCACCCAACCCGTATCCGCTTCAAAAAAAGAGAATCCTACCCTCCGAGAAATTGTAAAAATAGTAAAAAGTATGGGCTCTGTGTACCCCGATTGATTAGATCTAAATAGATTTGGTTGAGCCCCACAATCTTTTTCGGAATAGTATGCATACTCACAAAAAGGTCGACAATGTCTCTTACATTTATTTCTTCTGGTACCTCAAAATTAGGATGCGCGCTTTGATATTCCTTTAATAGCATAGCAAGTTTCCATTCGGTTTTTTGCTGAACTTTATTAAGAGTTAAGTCATGAAGACTATCAAAAGTTATTTTTCGTTCTAGGGCTTGCCCCGCCTTAAAAGCACCAAAAAGTGCTAGTGACGAAAGGATGAGCCCTAGCCCGAGTGAGATCACATTCTCGCGTAGAAAGTTCTCTAGAAATATGTTGAATGATTTTGGTTCCGCTTCTTGCTCTAAAAATGAAGAAAGACTTGTCGGAAATCGCTGGTGGTTTTTCCACCAAGAAAGGCATAGGACAAATCATTAGGCATTGCTTGAGCGCTTGGATCAAGTTAAGTAAAGACTGACTACAATTAAAGATCCTTCACTGCACACTTTCTATATTTCTTTCTTCATTATCGGCTGCATGCTATCAGAGATAGAGCAATGGGGGGTTCAGTCTTACCGCGCACCGCACTCAATTCAATGAGAAAGCAATACGAATCTCTTTCTCTTTTTAGATATATAAAATTTCGGGGTCGGTAGTTAGCTGCGCAGCAACCAATGCATCTAACGGGAATCAATCCCAGATAAAGTCCATGTGGCCTCGTGATTAGACTAAGAGATTACTCCGCGCACCAAACCCAGGGTTTAGGCTCCATCTTCTAGATACGCAACCTCGGAGATAGAAGGAAGATCCATGTCACACTAGGAATCAACCGCCACTAACCGGAGAAAGGAGCGTATGACTGCCAGCCACACTATAACCTGTCTCCAAGAAAGGGAGAGAAGAAGCGCGTGATTCCTGACCAAGACCAAGGCGGCGGAAGCTCAGCCTAGAAGAAAGACACAAAGGAGATAGAATGCCTTTCTTCTCTTAGGATCCTTCTTGAAAGAGGTGGTATTGTATTAGTTATGAAAAAAATAAGGCCACCAAGTATAATGCAGCATAGACCACCCCGAGTCCCATTGAAGCAGGAGTTGCTAGTGTAATTCCCGCTTGCGGAAGTCTTAAGCACTGTCATTCGTTCTGCCTTCCATTTCTATGCTAATCCCTGAGTGCTCGTTCCCTGGCTCTAGCGAACCAGTAAACTTCCTTCCCAGCCAGGCATTCCTTCTCTTCTTCTTCCTCCCTGACTTCATACTCGAAGTAACCCAACAAAAAAAGGGCAGGGCTGACCTTAGAACTGGATGGCTGGCAGAAGGAAAGCGCTTAGCTTAAGACTAAAAATGCATGACTGGGCACTAGGCGGGATTGAATGGAACTACCACGGGCTTAGAGTATGACTAAGATATAGTTCAGCTTACAGGAAACTGGCTAGCGGTGAACGAAGTCGCCCTAAGCAAGGAGAGGAAGGAGCAATGGATGTAAGTAGGAGTGATACTAGTCACTATTCTGACTATTTGTTTAGGGATAGGGAAAGAAAGCAGTGACTGGGGTGAGCTTGCCCTTTGAACGGCTTCAATAGGAGGGGAGGACTTTCTCTCCTTTAACGATGCTCTTATTGTCACGTGGGCGCACTGATTAAATGAGACCACCAAGGTGCTGTTAAGCCCTAGGTAAGACATAAAGTAGAACGAGATGATCTATCTATGCGAGGTTCAAAATCCATAAGAAAAGGATAATCTTCTTATTCTGTAGATTGTGACTGGACACCACATCGATGAGGACTGCGCTATGCCACCTGTCCTTACCCGGGAGTACTGCTTTAGCAAAGCTAACGGCAGGTCAGACAGGTCTGGGATCATCCTTCCTTTCATAGGCTGGAGCAAACCTTGCCCCTCTTTCACTTGGGAAAGACGTTGCTAACGCTTGACTTCACTGTGCGACTACTCTTCTAAAGCTATAAGCAAAGAAAAAAGAAAATGAATCAAAAGAAGACATGGCACGGTACTCGGATTCTTCTATGCTGGACTTGGATACAGTTTATTCTTTCTTGCTTTTCCAAGAGATCAATGATGAGCCAAGGAAAATACAAAATACAATAGCCTGTGAACGACCACTACTTTTCTTGCATGCAGGGAAGACTGAGCTCAGCCTAGACTGAATTCGTCACTCTTGGCAAAGAAGGGGAAGGATGCCAGGTAGAGTGCTTATGCCCGGGCCTCAGAGGCCAGGTGGGAAGAAAGCATCCCATGCACTGATAGGAGTGTAATCTATCTTTCCTGTCCTTTCCTTGCGGATTAGCTATTCTTGTCCTGTCTTTAAGCCGACCTTGCCTGCTGGAGGTATGATTCCGAGTAGTTCGAGTTCTCCTTCTAGTTCGATTTTGACGGAGGCTTGCCACAAGTCATTCTTTCCCTCAAAAATAGCTGTATTCCGTTGGAAGGGGTGTCAAACTTAGATTCGAGCTATGCCCTGAGGAAAACCGTTAGCAAGGCTAGGCACCTTCCTTAGAGACCAAGGCAGGACCTAGACGAATCAAGGTACTTAGCCGATCCGATGCCATAAATTGATAAGAATAGGTTATTACAGAAGAAGTTGTGCTCGAATCGGTTGTTACAGAATCTGCTTCAACTGTCTCAAATAGGAGAATAGATGACACCCGCTGATTATGTTGTGTTGTGATGGCAACCGATTCTCCCCAGGTGGTGCGTGCGGTTGGGGAAGAGAACCCGTCTTAGGCAGCTCCTGTAGTTCATTTGATTTGTCCAGAAATATCTTTCTATTTACAGTAAGGAGATGTAGCAGGTTTACTAAAAAGAAGATCCGGGAGTCCCGCGTGGAAGGATTCCCTAATAGTTGACTAAAAGGATTCCCTAATAGCGCACTGCTTGGTACCCTAATAGTTGACTAAAAGGATTCCCTACTCTCTGTCCTGTTGGTCTAATCCGACGGATATGTGCTACCATTCATAAAAGGCTATTCGATAGCTGCTGATTCGAGAACAAGGATTCATTGTGCAGCTGAGTCAATAGGAGCCATGCCGGTTGGGGGAAGCGAGGATGGTATTTGTATTCCCCGAACCTGGGCAAAGGCCCTTTCTTTTTCTACGCAAATACAAGTGTCAACTTGTTCCGAAGGGCTCTGAAGTCAAGATGAATATGCACGAGCTAGCACTCGGATTGGGAAAACTGTAAACCTAAACCTTCTTTTATGTCCGGTCATAACACGTGAACTTTGGGATGGGTAAGAGCTCCCCGAAGCGCTACCTGCAGGGGCGCTAGTCAACAGCTAACTGACCAAACATACCCACCACTAACGCAATTGTTGCTTCGGAGTTAGCATTCATAGCAGATTCAATCCCTCCCCTCACAATTGATGAAATTCCTAAAGGCAGTCTCACATCTTTCTTAAGATATTCTCGATTTATTTTTGTTCTTTGTACAAACCCTCGGTAGGGAGGTATATATTATTATATATAATCAATCTCGGCTTCGACTTACCGGATCTGGAAAGTGCTGGTTCGAGCCCAGCTCGTGCCCTAAGCAAGACATTCTGGTCATAGAGTGAATATCGATGAACTCGTCTATATGCTTAACACTGGAAATTCATCTGCACCTCCTCCTGTTGACAGTAGTAGTGCAGACCCTGCTTAGACATGCGAGGCTGGTCCACGGCATTCGATTAAAGAAAGTCAAATCTATATAGTGAATATATTATTGTAATAAAAGAAGAACTGCTAGCTACCTACGGAGAAGAAGTGAGAGGTGCCGAAACAACTGCCGCATACCAAAAGACTGAACAACAACCCGGGAAGAGGAGATTTTACCTGAACTCTGTCTCTCTTCCACTCCTTATGGGCAATAGCGACCCCGTATACAATAGACGTGCCAACGAACGGGCGATTTTTCTTCAACTAGAAATCGAATATGAAAAGGGCGAACTTACTGAAGAATCGGTGACTAAAGCACTTTTCTGGTAACATATTCCTCCTCATTAAGTGGCTGCACACACCGACTGGTGCCCTATTTACCCAGCAGAGTAATGAGACTATGTATAGCGGTCACTTGACCGCCTATGAATGAGATAGCTTCAAATCCAAGACTTACCTGTCTCCCCTACCCCTCTGAGATTCATCTTGATTGGATTTGTCTTTCTCGGAACCTTCCCTGACCTTTTCTTCTCTTAAAAGATTTCGTATTAATTAGTGCAAGGGGGCCTTCTTTCTTGAAGTTGTAATGGCACAAGAGGACGATTCTAGGCTTCAGAGAAGCAAACCTGTGCTCCCTTTTTCCAGTTGTAGCAACTCAAGTCCGTAAGCGGGTTCAATTGAAAATCCAAGGTTTTCTCGAATCAATAAAAATAGAATAATAAGGTCAAATCTTGCTATTCCACCTTTCGCTGCTAGTTAGTGGTCTTGCTGGTGGTAATGAAATTCGAAATTCGTCTTGGTTAATCCTCCCACCGAACCTCTTCTTATAGCCTTTCCTTGCCCAAGGGCTATGCTATAAGAACAGAAGGAAAGGCTTGGTTTAGGGAACCTGCCCCCCCAGTCGCTTTAGAGAAGACTCCACCTGAAGCTGTGAACTTTTCTTCGCTTCACCCAGGGGTTGGATTCTCGTATTTAGATCTCTGGACGGAAGCCGAAAAAAGTAACCTGTGAAGCTAATCTTCCTATAGGGCGGAAAAGTAGTAAAGCTAATCTCGATTCAAATCTGTCACCCATTGCCATTGGCCGGTCTCAGTTGCTAATCGCTGATCCTATGACTAAGCATTTGATCCTTATTAGGTAGCCTTTTTTGACAATCCATCTATCTATTTTCTTTATGGGATCGTCATGCAACCATTAAGGGGTAAGGTTGAGCAGTTTAATGACCTTATATATGTGTACCTCTACATATCCAACGTACGTTCGCAGTTCGATTTCCTCTTCTTTCGGGCTCTCCTTTGTGTGGCCAGTTTCAATCAGGTTTGATCTAAGAGTTTTTCCACAAAGGGCAGTTCATCGCTCTCAGACTAGTGGAAAGATATATTCATTTATAACATGGGATTGGTTTTGTGCCCATCCCTCTGGTCCCATCCATGGAAGTTAGCCTTGATCCTCCAGCTGCAGTAGGCGCGGACGTGTGAAGTTGGTGACCACATAAGAAAACTCTATGAACGTTCTCCCAAGACCGAGAGCAAAGAGCCCTTTCACTTGACTTTCTGCTTTGTTTGATCGTGCTGCCGGTACGACCGCTGTCATGAAGATTGCGATGCCTAAGGCAGGAGAGAATAGATCGTTCGAGCGAGTAGTTGGATCATAGTCATACCTCGATATTTGAAGGACCGTATTAGACCTGAAAGCATGCCGTAATTCTTTTGTTTACCCTTCCTTTACACGGACAGAGGATCCCGAAGAGATTTGATCCTATCTTACTAATCATCGCGGAGTCATTGACCAAGCTGGAGCCAAAGCCCATCCTTATTGATCAATCTCCTATGGTTAGCAAGCAATCTCGATGAATTGAACAAGTAAGAAAGATCTATTTTCACTCTAGTGAAGGGAAGCGCTCAAAGGAAGGGCATAGTAAGCGACGAAATGCTTCGGGGAGTTAAAAATAAGCATAGATCCGGAGATTCCCGAATAGGTCAACCTTTCGAACTGCTGCTGAATCCATGGGCAGGCAAGAGACAACCTGTCGAACTTCATCATCTATGGGTGGTACTGGTTTCAGGTTCTCTCGAGGTTCTTAAGAGGGGTTTTTTTTCCAAGTCATTCTTTCTTGCCATTCTTCTTCTCCTCACTACCACGCATCACGAGTTCGGTCAATCCCATGTAGAGATGAGCGAGCATAGCAGGACCAAGGTAGCTTGCTAACTCTCGCCATCTGCCAATCGAGCCGCAAGAATGTAAAAAGATCTTTGTATCTTCAAAGAGTGATTGCAGAACACGATCCGCGAGAGGAAACACATCATAAAGGCCCAATGCTCCTTTGCAAGACACATCAGGAAAAACTGTTCACAACTAACTACTCTAGCAACGTTCTTTCCATCCATGCGACATCTCTTGCTTTGTTTGCTTTGCCTTGTTTTTGAGAAATTAATCTCTTACCCGCCTTTCGCGGATCTAGCACTTACTCTATTACTCGAATACACCTCGCTCCGCTCTGGTAGAACCCTATTTTGGCTCCGTTGGCTTTGCTTGCTTATCACTCTGTCTATTCTTTTGTCCGTCAAATAGCCCGTCTCCCCGCCTTCTCAGGTCCTTGTCTCTCGTCAACATAATACTCCTTCCGCTTCTGTGGTTCAGCCTCACTGGATCTCGGCAACAGCCGATTTCTCATGGGCCCTCTCTCAATTCCCTCTTCGTTTGTTTTGGGTCGCTCCATCACCCACTCTGCTATAAGAAGTAAGCCAATCCCGACTTCTCATAGACTGGATTGTCAGAATCTGCACGCAAACAAACTTGCTTCTTGCCTTGCACAAATTAGCCCTCGTAAGGTATCCCTTAATCTCTAGCCTCCTTTTGATCAGGAATAAAAACCTACAGATCGATTCTGCCCCCTTCTCTTTACATCGAATGGCATCGGCTTCCATCCCTGCCTTGGGAGTCACCCAGTCTTTGTCATTGGTTGGAATAAACAAACCGCAACAAGTACATTCCCCATAACAACAAACCCCTAGCTTCATGGGACCGAGAAGGAGTCCTTTTCCGTCGTTGGTTTGTCTTTCTGTTGTCGGTAAGCGCTGGAGATTTAGAGATACTATTTCTGTTCCAAAAAGTTTTTACAGGTTCGGAAATGATTACTCATTCACTAGACGGAAGGGTATTCATACGGAATTAGGCGTGCTATTCGTAGTCCTGAGGGCTGGCTTATGAGGATTAGGACATATTCGAGTTCCGCTTTCAAGGTGGCCCTATTTTCAGGGAAGACAAGAGTTCGTTCTGTTGTGCCTTCCTTTTTTTAGGGCTTTATAACGAGCAGGGGAAGGTAATGTTTATTGTTTTAGTTAGCCAGAAGTCCATAAGGACTAGTAATGACTTTAGACCGGAGAAGTCTTCCAAGAGTTTCAAACGAAAGGATAGGTGTTGAAATAGGCCATACCATTTCCAGCGATTGGCGCTTTTTCTTCGTGTTCTTCGTGATTTTATTTCGATAGAAATTCTACTGAAAAGTGCCTGGGGAGGAGAGAAGGTTAAACTGCTCCACTGGGCCTTGAGCCTTAATGGCATTCTTGTGGCGAGAGAGGGGCTTTTGGTTTCGCAGTGAGAGAGCAGGCCCCTGTCATGGCGAGTAAACCGTGGTTTGGTTGCTTTCGTGATAAGGGGGAGGGGAGTGAACTCGTATACATAGGCTGAGAGCAGAGCAAGCCCAATCGATCAGCGCAGGAGAATAGCTCAGTGAAAAGGGGAGTCCGGCTTCAAAGAGATGCTGAAAACATTCAATGAGATGCATCCCCCGAGACCTGATAGATATGGAGTTGTCGCAGCTGTTGCTATCAGAAAGCAAGCAGCAAAGCCATCAAAGCGCACGTAAGCAGAGGAAAAGCAATATCGAAGATCTCTCTCTTCATCTTACATACGATGATAGGGAGTTTGAACAGCTAGAAGCCCTCCCCTTCGCTAGTTGGAAATAGAGGCAAGAGGTCGCCCAAACCCGTGTTTTTTGCTTGAAAAGGGCCACTACTAACTATGGTAGGGTGGAAGGGAGAGGCGTACAGATAAAAAAGTTGGTGTCACACGTACTCATTGATCGGTCTGTCCGCTGAAAGCGAGACGAATGGGAGTGGCTCAACCGACGGGAAACTAGGAGTGGCTCTACTGTTAAGGAGATAAACGGAATTAGAGTGACCGCTTTCATTTCGGAATGTGGGACGACAATAGAGGTTCCCGCTTTCAGAGTTTAGGTACAGGGTGGTCGAAGATCAGGGATTCCGGTTCATTTGATTCGCGCTTGATGTAATAACGAAAGGGACATCTGAGAATTATAAGCCCATATAATGAAAGCAGATCCTGGTCCATGGAATCCCAAGAAGGTAAGAACTCCAACCTATCTTCCCTTTCTATTCCTCGGTAAGTGGCTTCAGTAGCTGTAGCTTGCTTCCAACGCGGTTTCCCGCTATCGACGAAGAATGCTGCTTGATTGAACGAACATTGTAAGAACCTTTCTAATAAGACAGTTCGCCCATAGTCCATTGTAGGTTATTGTGGGCTGTGTCCTTTTCCATGGGCTTCTTTTTTTCTGCTTTTTTGTGGATTCTTTGATTCGATTTCTTCAATGGCCCGCCCTTATCTCTAAAGGGGCTTACGCTCTTCCACTTCTTACTATGGACTGCCATGCCAATCCAAGCAAGTGCGCCCACTCTACCTTTCTTTCTTTACCTTAGACTTCGCTTCGTTCTTCAAGGAGACCCATGCGCATTTCCTCTGTTCTGTGCTCTTGAACCCTTGATTCCCTTGTGCCTTTAGTTGAAGTATAGGTCGTCGATTCCTTTTTTCTTGATGGGATTTTTGCTTCTGTTGAGTGGTATAGAAGGGATTCCTATAGTAGGTAGCGACAGTAGTATCGACGCTACATCAATAGCTGAAACTTGTTTTCGGGTAGGGTAGGCTCGGAGTCAGAAGTCCTCTCTTTCCCAACCAAATAAGAACTTTTGCAAAGTTAACCTTCCCGCGGTTAAAACAACACTTGCGGATAACAATCAGACCTTACCAGGGACAGGGACCGGACTATAGAGCCTAATGAAAAAGAATTCGGGCTTGCTTTCTCAATTCACATCTATGAGCGATGATTCCTGTATCTCTTGCTCGCTTCGATCGGACTCTGACATGAATGATGGGTCGCTAACAAGGCCCCTAAATGACCGCTCAGAAGGCCTACCTTTTTTTTGATTCATACTACTGTACGGTTCAGTGCGCTATCAGTCCAGTACCATTAGCTCTCCAAGGGTAGCAATCCATTCTTTCCGGGCAAGCCAGTTCCTTGTTGTTTGAAGAAACCCTCCGCTGTAACTCGAGCATTTCAAGGTATGCCATCGCTCTTATCTCTTGACCTGAGACTGGGACCTTCGAGCTGCAAGAGCTTCCTTAGTTGATAGCTAACCAAGTCGATTTCAAAAATATCATCTTCCCAAATCAAGCCCATTTATATCTGAATTCATCTTTCTCACATCAATCAGTCTGAGACTTCCTTTGAATTTGAATCAGAACCTTCACCTTCAAGTCAAGTATTGGGAAGGTATCTAGCTAGTGAGGCAAGTGAAGTAAGGAAATGAAGCAAGGTAAACCTTTATATAGTTTCAGTCATAAGCTGAGCGCATCCAGTAAGCAAGCCAATTAGAAAGCCTCTTACCGATCCTGTGAGAAAACCAGATGAGGAGATAGAGTAGGATATAAAATAGATAGCCCAATCCCGATTAAGAAAAGACAACATCAAGCAATCAAGACAAGCAGCAAGCGCCTGATTGTGAAGCTGGGGAAGAGCGGGGCTCCACTCATCGACATGCTATGTATGGGCCCGCGCTTGATTGGCGAAGGAAGGGAAGAATCTTTCATGTTGACCTGCCCGGTCTGGTAACGATCTACGATCTACGGTCAAGGCGCTGTTAAGCCCTGATTCGAAAGGGGAAAGATTGGAGTTCCATTTGGAATTGACTCAGAGAGGTCTGTGAGCTCGAGCTGGAAGAGGGCGGTTCCGCTTTCCTCGCGCTTCTATCACCTCCCGGCACGACCCTAGCGGTCGCCTCACTTCGATTATTCAGTACTCGCCTTTTTTCTTTATTTACAGAGAAAAAGTCAAGAGGTAGCACTGTCAAAGCGATTATAAGCCAAAGCTCACTTTGCTTGCCGCAAGCGCCTCTCTCTTCCTTTGATAGTCGTAATGACCCGAGAAAAGCCTATCATCGGATGGACGGTTAGGAACCTCTCTCAGTGTCATTTTCTTCTTTGCCGGTTCAATATGAAATAGAGCGATTTCCTTTGCTTTGGTTCTTGCGCCTGAGACCCAGGACTGAAGATGTGATCCAGATGTTGCAAAGGGATTTCCCATCTTATGGGGGTGTTATATGCACTAGGTGCATCTTAGGCTATATAGATGACAGAATTTGGAATTGTGCGAGAATGGAATACCAGGTAGATTGATTGTTGGGGAGCTATTAAGCACATCCTGAAGTCTCTTTCTGGTATAAAGGATGACGTGCTTGTATATGGTGACAGATGCCTGGATTAGATCGGATAGACCGATGCAGATATTATACGGAGTGGGAGTGTCTTTTCTTTCTCATGGTCTTTCATGGTACCATCAAGACAGAGCTGTGACGTCAACTTCGCACACTTCAGTCTTGATTTTCG
>JANAVB010018797.1:4749451-4755038 GCA_029216955.1 Iris pallida
GTTTCGTCGGGCCCTATGCATCAATCTGTGTCACAGCCGATCGTCTGCACGGATAATTGTGTTTTATCTTTGCCAACAACCATTGTTAACAGCCGATCTTCTCTGATTTTCCCTTTCCTCTTCCTCGGTCAGTCCGCGACAAAGTCCTTTCCGCTTCGTGCCTCTGCTTCTTACTTATCTTATAGACCACTTCTAAGGAGCCAACTCCGTATCTAAGAGGGAGTCGATTGCAAATGGGTCGAGGGACCTCTTTCTTGTCGGAGAAAACCTCTTTGCCAAAGAGACACCATAGGAGGGAAGCCCATTGAGAGAGAATCTATCAGTTACTTAACGTGACACAGCTACCTACGCCGACAGGTATATGTGCACAGGAATGGGTGCGGGAGCTACCCCCTGGTGCTTTGCCGGAAGCCCTTCTTCATCCATTTCTATATTATAGATAAGAAATTCTATATACGCGCAAAGGCTTTGGTCTAGAGAAGAACCTGGGTTTGACCTAAGAGCTTACCTGTTTCCGAGACTTGATTTAGCTTGTTCACATCTTGGATCGGACTTCTTCTCTGTACCGGAAGTGAATTGCCTACCTTCCCAACTGAGTCTTTCCAGCCCGGAATAGAATTTCCCGGATAACCTACTCATTAATATAATAGGAAGACCACTCACTATGTGACCTATTCCAATCCTCGTCAGCACTATCATCATCCTCGCTACTCTCCTCGACGCTACGCGCCTCGCTAACGCGCCTCGTCGTCACTGACGAGGATTGGAGTGGGGAGAGCGAGGCGAGCGAAGTGAGTCGAAGTGAGGCGAGCGACAGTGAGGTGACCGATAGGGTGCAAGAAGAACCTATGACTTCGAGATAGTCGACTCCTACTAGGTTGAGTTCCATTCTAGCACCGGCTATGAGGGCCTCATATTCTACCGCGTTGTTAGATGATGGGAAGCACTATTGAAAACCTCTAGGAATGATGATCCTTTCCCGGGTTTGAAGAGTCATTCTAACTAAAAGCCCTAAGACCTCTTTCTCTAGTCTCTATCTTCCTCGCTTCGTATCGGCACAGCTTCGTAGTTGGCTTTCTTCTGGCTCGCTTTTCGCCCTCATGCGAACTACCTCTCTTCATCTCGTTCCTATTCAAAGCCAGGGTGTCAACCGGGAAACAGTCTTGGCTTCTTGTTTGCTCTTCACTCGATGCCTAACTCAAGCTTGTCCATAGAACAAGCTCCACTAAGCGACTAGCTGGCTTGTTTCCTAAGTTCGTAGCTCAAGTTTACCTTAGCAGCAGCAAACCTGACTTAGCTAGCGCTACCTTTAGCAAGCAAGTTAGCTACAGCTGAGCTGCCTTACTCTAACAAGTAAGCAAGTAAACTACCTTTCCTAAGCCTAAGTTTACCCGGCCTAAGCAACTACTGCAACAACTGTTCGTTCCCTACCCGGCTACGGGCTAAGCTCGCTCGTTTACCCACCCGTTCACTGCGTTCACTGCTACGTTCCTAGCTCCAGTTTGACTGCCGCTACGAACTCATAACTAGACGCTCTCTTAAGACATAAAATCATTCATAACAATGTCAGCGCATCGGGATTATGGTTTATAATTGGTCCAGAATAGGCCCTCCATCCGCCTATTATCTGACTACCGTTTGTTTAACAAAACAACAACAACTGCCTTGCCTTACTTGGCTGGAAGTACAAGAAGGTGCGTAGCTTGTTAGGAATTCGCTGGCTTAGAGATCATAAGACTGATTAGTAGTTCTATTACATAACTCGGCTGCTTGCTTACCCGCTCACTCGAACTGTAGTTATCGTTCACTTCTCCTAGCTTGTTAAAACAACCTGATCGGGACCTCTCCGAGTTCCCTCTTTCGGCCGTAGATCACTGAACTATGCGCCCATCTTCGCTTTTCGATCAGCCGTAGCTCCTCGTTCACTTAGCCTACGAACTACTACTACCCGGCTCACTCGAACAAGAACTCCAGCTTGAAAATACACATGCGGCTATTTGGTTTATAAATATATGTCCGGATTAGCTGCATAACACATAAGAACCATTAATGAGTGGAAGGAAGGCAGGGTTGCAAAGGAGCGAAGGGGAAGAATCTCCCCGTATTCCAAAAAGAAGGTGAGCGGGTTCTCCCTAGTGAGAGCGAGTGCAACCATAACTGACCGACTGAAACGACCACTCTATCTAGCAGAGTGGAATGAGGGAAGGCAGGTACCTGCCCGAATGAAACGATCATTACAGAGTGAGGGCTTGATTCAAGGTCATCGGTGAAATGCCTACCTAAAGGAGAGCCGCTCATAACCGTTTTTAGTACTCAAGGCGCTGTAGCGAAGCTGATGAAGGAGCTCCCCCACTACACTCGGCAAAATAAAAAAACAATGCATATAGAGATTGTGGCAACAGAGAGTCAACAAGCAAAGATAGCTGAAGACCGGTGCATGGGCTAAGAATGTGACCTAAGCAGGACAGGAAAGCTTATTAGAGTGTAGGTGGGAACCGACTAATTGACAACGGAAAGGTCTTTCAAACAGAGATTACACTGAAAGAGAATCATCAACTGAATCCGGAGAAAGCTCCCGTATCTGGAGAAGGAACTGCTTTTGTTGCATCGGATCTTGTGGTGGATGTTATGTTGCTGCTGAGAGAGAGTATCGGGCCTTAAAGGCTTTTTTTCGAGTATGAGACTGGGTTCGCAGAAGCTGACACAAAGAACGAATCTGATAATATGTATGGGTTGAGGTGGCATCTCTCGAACCAATAAATACATATGTAAAGGGAGGTTCCGCTCTTGGTTAGAGGCACCCCGAGAATAGAGTCTTCAAGTCAAGCAGGAAAGGTTGAGTCTGATCCTGTGACTGATGCTTGACCGAGGTAACTAGCTCGATTAAGCCTAACCCTTATAGTTGACGCTTGGATGGCTAAGAACCTTTCTTACTTCATTCACGGATTCTTTCGAAAGCAAAGAAGTACAGTCTTGCAAAGAAGTAGTTCAAGAAGGCTTTATCGACGCAAGGGAATCTTCTTCGACGCTACTTTAGAATGTATGTGACAATCCCATAGACAGAAGTGACATAAGGAGCTGAATTTTTTAAGTAAAGGAGAGGAAAGAAAAGGGCAAGCACTCAGCTCGACTACCGGTTCAACCAATCAATCTCTGAATTGCGGGAAAGTTCGGATTCGGAACTGCTTTTGTAGCAGCTGATCTAATAACCGCTTCAATTGAAGTGGATTAGACGTTGTCTAGGTCTAGGGTTTCAACCATAGATGAAAGCGAAAGCGGAGAAGGAGCTTAAAAGCACCTGTTTTTCTAGGAACGAAGGAAGCAGATCGACCAGTTCCACTCGAAGAGAAAGAAGTTCCACACCCGAGGACTAAAGCTCAGGAGAGAAGCTACTCGACTGAAAGGAGAAGAGATGAAATATGTGAGACTGAAAGGAGAAGGGATGTGCTTCACAAGAAGGGTTTTTTTCTAACCTTTCACCGAGCAAAGACGGAAAGACCCATGACACCTGTCTATCGTTAGTTTCTCGCAAGATAGATTGGCCTCTGAGACAGCTTCATCTGATAGGGACAGGAGCGAAAGCAGCTCATTAGGTAAGGGAGAGGGGAGAAAGCTTCCTTCTAGGTCTTCACAGGCCAACCGGGATAAGCATTTTTTGAACAGGAATGGTCTTCTTCTCTGCTTTGACGAAGCGGGAATGTAGGTTCGATTCCTACTCTGTCTGTGTGTCTATAGTGTGTCACGTCAGGGGACTAATGGAATGCTTTTTTCCTTTGACCAACGGGTCCTCAAACCAACTTGTCCTCAGTAAGGAATTCTGTTTTCTTTCCCGAAAGCAGCACAAATCGTCTTTATAGACGTCTAGTCTAGTAACAATCTTTCTCTGGACGCGATAGAGGACTCTCTCAATTGCAAGATAAGCAACCTCTTGCAAGCAACGTCTCCGTCCAACCGCTACCTCTCTACTATCAATCTGATCTGGAAACTTTCCTTCGTTTGGTACATGTGGACTAGTAACTGACACAGGAGCATCTCCATCTCGATCAAAGTTTGATGTCTCGTTCGATAGCAACAGCCAAACCCTTCTCTTTGTCAGCTCGATCCGTTCTTGTTCCTGTAGAGGAATGTGGAACAAGGATTCTCACAAGCATAGAACGGAATGCCTCTTGCTTGGTCTTGGTCTCTTCCTTGCCACTCTCATTTCAATCCATGATCAATGTGGCGGGGTCAGTTTCTTGACTTGCTCGGTATCAGGCTTTGCTCACTCACAAGGGCTGGAAGGCAGGATAAGAATGGTATTGTCAGACCCCTTTCTAACTTCAAAAAGAAATGCAGTGAGAGAGCAATCGGGATCCGTACTTTGTCATCGATCCAATTACTACCTCTCTTTGTTTCTTTCAATCACATACGTAGGGAAGGGCTCCGGGGAGCAATGTCATTATACTCTACCTTTTCATGAACCGTACGAAGGAAAGAAAGTCAAGACTTTCGTGATGCAAATTAAGCAAGGGAAGAATTTTCTCGCACTACTGATCATGAAAGCGACTGGCTTTGATTTCGTATGTCACATTGAACAGTCGCATACGAGATCTATATATATATAATTCTTTGTGGCTGTGCCGGCTAGTACTATATAGATAGTAGGTATCTAGTTCTTGGGTATCAGCACTATGGCTTTCAACCTAAATGGTTGAAATTTCAACCAATCTTTAGTTGATAGTCAAGGCCGTGTAATTAAGACTTGGGCTGATATCATTAACCGTGCCAACCTTGGTATGGAAGTTATGCATGAGCGTAATGCTCACAACTTCCGTCTCTCCCACTAATCACGCTATAGACATCTCATTGTCATTTTCCTGCTTTCAGGCAAGTGAGGGAGGGGCTATCCACCTATTATTTCACAAGGCATTCTTGCGCATTCGAGAGCTCGTGCGTCCTGAAAAAAGCCCTTTACTCACGAGATGAGATGGCATGAGCTTGTTCGGATGCTAATGTCGGCGACAAGATCCGATATGTCACTTCTGATTCAATTCCTTCTACTATTGTAGTTGCTGCCCCTCGGATTCGGAGAAAAGGGACCTAGCGTTATTCTCGAACAGGGGATTCTTCCGTCGCAGCTTACTCTTTCTCGAGGCGATTCCTATTGGGATACCCTTCTTATATATGCAGTTCAATTCCTTGCCGTTAATGAAATCTGTCTCGCCTGCGAATCCTGCAAACTCAGATTTGATTTAATGCCCTAGGCCTTCTACTATTGATTAACCGCAGACAAGACCGGTCATTCCTTATCCGTAAAGCAGTAAATCCAGTCATTAATAAAGGCAATGGCAATCAAGTCAAGCAGGAAAGTCATCAGGGAAGGCATAGGGGAAGCGGGTAAAGGACTCTGAAGCCGATTATCCCATTTCTGAGACAGCTTCATACAAGACCAGTAGGAGGTTCATTGCAATGGTAAAGGAAGGCAATAGGAAGAGCCGTACTTCTTACACGCGGTAGGAGTTCCAGTTGGTAGGCTAGCTACCTTCTCTCGAACCAGTCTCATAGCATGAAGTCGGTAGCCTTACGGTCAGAGATTGAGGTTTAGTCA
>JANAVB010018797.1:5025823-5035823 GCA_029216955.1 Iris pallida
CGGCAGCGGCTTGGAGGGGAGTCGGCAGAGAGGGTCGGGTGTGTGTGTGTGACTTTGTTTGTTTGTTTTTTTTCCCCTTTACTTCCTTCATCTTTTGTGTGTGTATGTGTGATTTATATAGAGGGGGAAGAGGGGGTACGGGGATGCTGGTGGGGTGAGGTGTGTTGTGGAAAAGATTAAATGGGGAGAGGAGGAGGGTGAGGTGTCCCTCCCCCATTAAATATATGGGGACCCTTCCTTCTCCATCCTTCTTCACTTTTTTTTGAAGCAAATAATAATGACTAATAATAATAAATAATATCATAATAATAATAATAATATAAAATAATATAATAACTAATAATAAAATATAATAAAATAATAAGAGTATGACACATAGCTTCCTCTTTAATTTTACTTCGTTCATCAACATCCATGGAAGTAATCCATGCCTCTTCTGATAATCTTGGCACTTAAAATAACAAGCGCTTTTAGCCCATTACTTGCACGAAGCATTTTGGCCAACAAATCATGTCCTACTTGAGCATTAGGACCTTTCCTTCATGCTACAACATATCTAGTTTAGAGATCTCAAGATTTCTTTCGAAACTTTCAAACAAATTTCGAAAGATCAACAAATCTAAATGCATACCTATTTCGAAAGAGCAACATAATATGTTTAATTGAGCATTCAGACTTATTCGAAAATTTCAAACAAATCTAAAGATTTTGTTGAGAACCAATAAGGGACTTTAGTCCACATTGAAATATGTAGTATGAAGAGGAGTTGGAGCCTATAAGTAGCAAGTAGTAGCTCATCAATAAAATCATCCCATTATTTATTTTACATAGTATCAGAGCCATAACTCATCACCCCCTCTCTCACAAAAAAAAACAAAAAAAAAACAAAAAAATACAAAAAATTTTCCCTCCCGCTCCGACCCCCTCCGATCCAGGCCCCTCCCACTCGCTGCCCCCGGTTGATGATCCATAGAGAGATCACCAACCCCCCGCCCCCCGCGCACCCCACTGCCCCTCCCCGGTTGCTGATCCCATAGAGAGATCCCAACCCCCCTCATACCCCGCTGCTGGAGTTCCCCCCCACGCTGCCTGATTACCCCACCCCACCAACGTCCCATTCAGCTGCTGCCGACCCTTCCCGCTGCTGACGGATCCCCTACCCTACCCCCCCCCTCATCCTTATTTTACTTGGTGTGCCGGATACCCCCCTCCCTTTCCGCCTCCTTATTTTTACTTGGTGTGCCAGATCTTCCCCACCGCTCCTTATTTTACTTGGAGTGTCGGTTCCCCTCCCCTCCTTGCTTATACTTGGAGGCTGGAACAATCGATCATGCAAGGAGTAAACGACCCACGCGTTGTTCCTTGTTCGATGTAATGCTGTTCAAGTTGCTCGTATACCTGAGAATATCTGTGAGGCGGCTTCTTGTTGTCCCTCCCGGTCTCAATAGTTGACTACGAAGACAAAGAGATCGGGACCAAAGCAGTTAGACGACAAACGACGACGACGATGACTTGGGATACAACAGGACCTACACAGATGACGATGTCATGGATGCAATCAGTGGAAAATGACGGCACAGGAGATCCAGGCCTTAGTTGATGATATCTTGTCCAAGAGATTGACCGAGACGACCCCACGTGTGACCCATACTGATGTGGATCCGTCACCTTACAAGATGGAAAAGTTGGAAAAGCTAGAGACGAAGTTGGAAGAAACTTCCAACTACTTGAAATGGTTGCGGCAGCGATGGAGACGCTGAAGAGACGTGGCTTGGTAGGCTATGTCAATGGCTAAACCAAGGCGCCAGCCGATCCCTCCTCAAAGGAGTTTGCTATTTGGGAGATTGTCAACAACGTAGTGGCGGGGTGGTTGACAGCCTATGACCGACCAGGTGTCGGGCAATGTTGAGGCGATAGAGGCTACTGCTGATATATGGCAAACTTTGAAGGATATGTACACGGTTCGGGCAACCCTATGCGGGTCTTCCAACTGCAGGATGAACTTGATAGGGTGACCCAAGACGAACGTACCATCTATGAGTATACAGCCCATGTTGAAGAAGTACTGGTCTGATCTGGATCTATGATCCTCTTGAGATAGAAGATGCACGGGTTGAACCTGCATTTGCGAAGTACTTTCAGGCGTTCTTGGAGTATATTCGCGGTAGCGAATGAAGTTTTTGAAGGGGCTCAAACCCGGTGTTTGAGCAGAGAAGGAATTTACTCCTAGCCCAACCCCAGCTTCCAAACTTAGAAGGGGCTATAGCCACCATGGCACAAGAAGAAGCTCGGTTGAAGTTGATGCCCAATAAGGGTACTTCAAGGGGGAGCAAGCCGCTGTTGAAAAGTCTGCTCTTGCCGCCTTCAATCAGCCTCCCTCTGCGGGCGGGTTTGTCATAACTGTGGTGACTCCGGACATTACATCAGATTTTGTCCAAAACTCCTGCGAAGTCAGAGAGTAGTGATCGCGGACGGGACGTGGAGTACGTCGTGGTGGTAGAGGAGGATATGCTGGTCGAAAGAAAAATTCTTTTGAAGGACATAAGGCGAATCTGGCAGAAGAAGGGGGAGAAAAGTAGCTGGCTGAAATAACCCCTATTGAGAGGGAGTTCCTCGCGAGGATACGCAGCTCAAAACAGGGTGGGAATGCAAAGAAGCAGTCACTCCAATTGACCAGAAGTGCAAGTTGGGAACAGAAGCAGGAGATCCAGTTGATCGTGAAAGGTATCAAAGACTTGTAGGAAGATTGATTTATCTGGGACACATTCGTCCTGATATCTTATTTGCGGTAAGTATAGTGAGTCGCTACATACATGATCCAAGAACGGGTCATATGGAAGCAGTATTTCAGATCTGGAGATCTGAAAGGGACGCCGAAAAAAGGGCTATGGTTCAAGAAGAATGGACGCATAGAAGTTGAGGGATACTGCAATGCAGACTGGACGAGTTGCATAGACGACGAAGATCTACCACGGGATACTGTATCTTTGTAGGAGAAAACCTGGTCTCATGGAGAAGCAAGAAAAGTACAGTGGTAACACGGTCGTCAGCTGAAGCAGAACGAGCAATGACTCTGGGAGTGTCAGAGTTACTGTGGGTGAAAGCATTGCTGACAGAGTTGAAACTGGATAAGGGAGCATCGTACATCTTCTGAGCGATAGTCAAGCTGCAATAAGTATAGCCAACAATCCAGTTCAACACGACAGAACGAAGCACATCGAGATCGATCGATTCTTCATCAAGGAGAAGCTGGAACAAGGGTTACTGAAGATTGACCATGTTTGCTCAGAAGAACAAGTTGTAGACTGTCTAACTAATGGTCTTAGTTCATTGAGTCTGTCAAAGCTATGTAACAAGATGGGGATGATTAATATCTATCGTCCATCTTGAGGGGAGTGTGAGAGCCAATAAGGGACTTTAGTCTCACATTGAAATATGTAGTATGAAGAGGAGTTGGAATCTATAAGTAGCAAGTAGTAGCCATCAATAAAATTATCCCATATTCTTTTTTACAGATTTCAAAGTAGAAATCTCTAAATATTGTAAGATTGTACTTACAAAAACTAAAATCATGTAAAGATTTCTGAAAATCATGAGAAAACTATAAATTTTGCCAAATTTGTAAGGAAAATAGCCATTTTTTAGGGATATCTTACTTCGGTTGGAAAATGGCGGGAGGAGGAGGTGACTAGGAAGAGAAGACTACGGTTGGAAAAATTCCTACATACAACTGCGGAACTCCGACAGCAAACCCCATCTCTAAGGAGCTCATCTCCATTTCTTGCAGATGAAAAATGAAGAAATGAGGGGGATAACAACTCAATAATGTTATATCATAATCGCTTGCAATCGAGTTGCAATGCTCAAACAAGAAAACTGTCGACACATCGGGGTAATTGTAGAGAAAGTACATTGAAACTTGCACTTCCAATGCAGTTTCACTAACCAAAATAGGCCCTGAGTGCAGAAGGGATAACAATCTAAATATTTGATGAGCCATAGAAAACCCTAAAAGCACTAATGGAATATGATAAGAAGAGCACAATTAATAGTGATTCTCGTATTTTGCTAGGCAAGTGCACAATTAATAAGCATATCATTTGCAATGCAAGTGCAAATGATAGGCTTATTTAGCAAGGTTTGCAGACACTTTCTATGGATATCGGGATCGATGGTATAAGCATATCCATGGTTTCAGATCGGAGTATTGGATATTTTAATACGGAAAAAGCAAATAACTATTAATAAATTAGAAAAAATAGAAACAATATCTTAGACATTTAGACATAATTTTAAGTATTTTTGGTGTTGTTTCATAATATTTTTGTGATTGAATGAAATAATAGTCATCTTGCTAATTGGTTATTACAATAAATAAGTTTTCTTCATTTACATGCTTTTACAACCTACTATGCTTTACATCTTTACCGATTATTTTTATGTTCAATTTTCTTGCCGAATTGAGTGCAAAAGAGATCCCAAATGTCGGTATCGGTCGGTATTAGATCGGTACATGCCAAACTATATCGGTATCGGCTGTATCATGAACCTTCAATGATTGCATATGATTGTTCTTTGTTAATTTCAGAGGTTTCTAGTCATGATCTTCATGTGAACTATGTATGACAGGATCAGCTTTTGATACTAGATCACATTCAATCAGTCAAATATTCACAAGCAAATCTCACATCAGTCGGTCTCTCAACAAGCTACTGCCCTGAAAAAGACTAGGCCTGGATGGGGGCACTCTATGGGTTCATGCTTGCATTCCCATGTGATCCCTCTAACCTCTCAACAAAGACATTTTTTCTTTGGTCTGGTGGGCAAATAGCCCCTAATGCTTCTGAATAAGTATCTAGAGGTAGATGTGGTTTTACCTAACTTCCAACCCTCCTGACCAAACCAAAACTCATCTGAAGCTTTAGGCTCTTAATTCCAACAAGATGAAATGGAGAGCTCTATTAATAAGTCCCAAGTTTTCGCTATTAGAAATTACCAAAGTCGTGGGCTGGATAGTATCGACTGTTACTGGTCCGATACGGAAGATACCGATAAGGTTTGGTGTGTCCCAATATGATACCACCGATATCAATAGTGACCGATACTAACATTGGGGGGCGTCTTGAAATAATGGTTTGCAGTATCGATTGATACTATCCGATATGGCCAACATAATACGGTTTGGCATGCTCCGATCCAATACCGACAGATATCGATACTGACCGATACCAACATGGGGGGGGGGGGGGGGGGGGGGGGGGGGGGGTGCTCTTAAGTTAATTCGACAAAGAAAATTGAACGAAAAAGACCAATCGGCTAGGGTATAAAAGTATAGCAAGGTGTAAAAACATGTAAAAGAAAAAAATTTATCTATCACAAGTAAACCAATCGGTAAGAGTGACTACCATTCATTCAATTTCAAAAACTAACAAACAACACAAAAAAAAAAAAAACTTAAGGTTATGCTTAATGCGTAAAATATTTTTTCTAACATTTTATAATTTGTAGTAATTATTTGGTTTCCGATACCAAAAGATCCGATACTCCAATCCGAAATCCCAGTACTCATAGAAACGGTCTGATATTGATTCCGATACTGTGAACAAAGCCAGGAAACTCAGGTGTTACTAAGCTGTCAAGGATCAAGATCAGGGACACTCTCACATCTCCAAAAAAGAACACATAAAGATCAGTTTTCCTGAGAACTCAGTGTATAAATATTCTTGCATTATGAGATTACAGGAAGAACACCCTAACTCAAACTGAAGGACACTACTTCTGAGCTCCAGTTGCACATATAGTTTCAGAATTTACGTCTCTATAGACAATTTGATAGCTAATGGCAGGGAATGTTGCCTGACCCACATTATAGCCATACCCATGAAAGAAATAGAACCTAAACTCCTGTTTGATTCTGGAGAACTTTCCTAAAGATCACAATATCATAGGCAACTTCGAAAGGATTTTCCTTCGTCATCACAATCATTCCTCACAAATTTACAAATTATGAACAATATACATAGTGAAATTATAATATTCGAGAATGGTTGTACTTAAGAATGATAACAGTGAAATAACAAGAACAAAAATTGTGGATCAGTTAAGAAAACATCAACGGAAGAGGAGGTTACTCATGAACTCCAAATTCCGTAGAGTATGTCCTTCAATCTGTTGCTAGAGAGCCTCTTAACAATCTTCTTCGCGTCGCCAAAATCGTCGTCGGCAAGCTTCTCTAAGTTCTTGCGGTACTCGGAAGCCACCATCCTTCTCCTTGCGCTGTTGCTGTCCGTCAATGCCAAGAGGGCCGAGAGCAACAGCTTCTTCGCCGCACGGCTTCTCTCCTCCGGGTCGAGCAACCGAAGGATTCTATTCAGGTTCTGTTCCTCCTGGACGAACCTTCTCCGGTTCCTCCGAACCGAAGCTAGGCTGCAGAGAGCCTCTGCCGCGGTCTCCCTGGCTTCGAAACATCTCGCCTCAAGTAGGCTCACGAGCTCGGGCATGAACCCGAGATCGCCCATCGCCTTCCTGGCCTCCTCCGACACCAAACACAGCCTCGACGCCGACCTGACAGCCGATCCCTAACCGAAACCTCGCCGTACCGTAGGAGAACAAGAGCCGGTCGAGAAAACCGGAGCCTATTAGAATGCTCACTGAGCTGGCCGACGTGAAGCAGAACGTCTCGATTGCTCGAAGAGCAACCTCTTTCGCCTTCGACGAGCCGCGCGAGTCCGGCTGCAGGATGCCGACGAGCGTCTCGACGGCCCTTCTCCGACGACCCTCTGCTTGATGCTATCGTCCTCGAAGGCCAACGCGGCCAAGAAATCCATGGCTTGAATCTGGTTCGCCTCCCTTTCGATCGCAAGAGCTTCGCGAGCACTGCAATGGCGCCTTGCTCCACCATGAACCTCTTGATCTCGCCGACGCAGCTGATATCTTCAGTACTGCCAGAACCGAAGCAGTCAGTTCCTGCAGCTAGCACCGCCGTCGTCGTCGTCGCAGAGCTTAAGAAGGCTAGTGACACCTCCTTGAGCCGAGACGGACCAAGAATTGTCAGAATTCGGTCATCCTCCCAGAGCTCGGCCTGCGCTTCCCTTCGCCACTTCGCTCCCCGTCTCCAGAACCCGAATCAACGGACCAACAGCTCCAGCCGGCGCGAGGACCCCTCTGTAACACTCGAACCGGCGATCGTCGCGACAGCCTCCGAGGCTGCTTCTTGAGTATCAAGGTCACCCGACTCGAGAAGGCTCACCAGAAGGCCAACCCCGTCGGCCATCTCGCCTGCCACGATACGTACTTCTTGTCGTCGTCGCCCTCCACCGAAAGGATCTCATTGAGGGAGGCCAATGCTCGGCATCTCAGCTCCGAGCCTCCTATCCTCAGCCTCGAGAAGATGTCCTTTACGTAGAGCCTCATGTCATCCCGGCTTGCTCGGACCCCCGGCTTCGACAGTACGATAGAGCGCGAATGTGTCAGGCCGCCGGAGGCATATATCTCGTCGAGCCTCTTACTGTGGAGCTCGAGACGAGAGACGACGACGTCGATATCGTCCTCAACTGGAGCTTCCCTCCGTCGTAGTACTCGTTGCTGCACCGGTCCGCGAGCGACGGCCCTCGTTCACCGTCGCGGTTACTGCCTGTAGAAGCTCGCTGAGACGGCCAGTCTCCTCCGTGCTCGTGCTCGTGCTCACGGCAGTTAGGCCAGAGTTGAGCTTCTCGAGCTTGTCTCGCATGGAATGCCATTTGGCGGGAAGGACCGGACGGAGTGAGATGAGGAGATGAGGGAGTTGATAAGCCTTGAGGCTTCCCCTTCCTTCTCCTCTTCCATCTCATCATCTATCTCTACTTCACGTGAACTATCTTTATATGAGCCTTGGAGGTCATCTAAAAAAAAAAAAGTTACATGGTTATCTTAGCTTCGCACCTAGAATTATGAAGTAGTGTACAAAATACACTAGCTTATCACATCTAGGAATTAGAGGTAAATTAGACAAGACATCAGGCTTGGACAACTCCTTCTGCTTGGGCAATTTCAAACTCAGCGTGACCCACAAGATGTTGCTTCTAGATACACGAAAATGGACTTCAACGCTCAATAGTACACATAGAATCCTTGCGCATAGAACATGCGCGCATGGAAATGCCGTGCAGAGAATCACCTGCGCAGAGGATGGCCGCACAGGAATCTCGCACGCAGAAGACCGCCTGGAGAGAACACTAGCGGATAGATCGGCCGCAAAAAGAATAGAGTGGCCGTGCAGATAACTCGCACGCATATTGGGAGGTCTTTCTGTTAAGAAATAATTTACTGTTGGGGCACAACGAAATAAATCCAAAAACTCAGAGAAAATTCACAACCACAAAGACAAGTGGTTCCGTCAAGACGCCTACTTTCACAAACGAGGGTGATTTAGTTCCACTATGAAAAAGAAAATGAATTACAATAGCTCTCAACACTTCTATCCTTGCACTCAAGAACTCTCTATCACAAAGATTAAAAAAAAAATCTCTCAAATTTTTTTGTGTTGAACTTATTCAACAACTTAGCACTCTTGTGTTGAACTTATTCAACAACTTGAGCACAATGAGATACACTCAAGGAGCACTTATAGACCCCTTATATAGCATAGAAATCCAATCCTACGTAGGCTAAAAAATACAATACTAATCCTATGTAGGATTACCATATATATGGTCAAATCCAATCTTATATAGGATTACCATATATGGTCAAAATAAGGTCATGGGCCTATTTTTGGACATTTTCTTCTTATCTCCACCTCGGTAAGATTTTGTCATAAAATCGAGTCGACACTTCTCCACCGCACAGCTTTACCAAATCAACCACTCGTCAATTCCGCCCTAAGGGATCTCAAGCAAATGGTAGGAGTTGGACAAGTCCAAGCAATTTTGGAACTTAGCTCCAGGAACAACCTTAGTCAACATATTAGCAAGGTTGTCCTTGGAATGCACATTTTCAAGTGCAATATCATCGTTTCTACAACATCCCGTATGAAGTGGTAGTGAACATCAATATGCTTGGTCATGCATGATGGATTTGATTCTTTGCCAAGTGGATAGCAGTCATACTATCACAATGCACATCAACTACATCCTGCTTCACCCCCAAGTCATTAATCAAACCACGAAACCATAGGCCTTCTTGCACTGCCTCTGTTACCTCCATATACTCTGCTTCCGTAGTCGATAGGACAACCGTAGCCTACAACATAGACCCTAACTGACTGTGCACCATGTAAAAAAACATGTATCCAGTAGTTGACCTGCGTCTATCCAGATCACCAGCATAGTCGAATTCACATATCCACTGACTTGACTAAAGTCTCACCAAAGTATAATCCCACATCAGTGGTGCCCTTCAAGTATCTGAATATCCATTTTTCAGCCTCCTAGTGCTTCTTTCCGGATTAGCCATAAAGCGACTAACCACACTTACGGCTTGTGCAATATCTGGTGAGTGCACACCATAGCATACATTAAGCTGGCAACTGCACTTGCATAAGGAACTAGAGCCATGTGCTCCTTCTCCTCATCTGTAGTAGGGGATAACTTAGCTGGGAGCCTAAAGTGGCCAGCCAAGGGAGTGAAAACAGTCTTTGCACCTTCCATACCAAAATGAGCAATGATCTTCTCAATATACGACTTCTGAGACAAGGACAATTTACGTTTCTCCCTCTCCCTTTTAATCTTCATCCCCAAAATCTTCTTGGCTCTACCCCTTTCATCTGAAACTCTGAGCAAAGTTGATATTTCAGTTGATCTATCTCTACCATGCTTTTTGAGGCAATAAGCATATCATCCACATAAAGCAATAGATAGATATAATCTCCAGCATGAAGTTTATGAAAGTAAATACAACAATCATACTTACTTCGAGTGAAATCATACCGTGTCATGAAGGTGACGAACCACTTGTACCACTTTCGAGACGACTGCTTCAATCCGTACAACGATTTTTCAACAAAAATACATAATTTTCCTTA